>AXCM01003577.1:0-23847 GCA_000473375.1 Anopheles culicifacies
AGTGAAGATAAGGGCATTAATTACAAATTGCATTCAGTTTGCCTACCTTTAGGCGCAGATTGTTAGGTTGTTTTAGTATAACTATACTATGCTTCGCTTTTTTATATTTACAGGAATTTTATTATACAAAAAACACAAATCACTACCCTTATCTCATGCTTGGGTATTTCTTTAACATGATTGCACTAAAACATTAAACCACACCAAAAACAACTTACTCTCAGTTTTATTGCATCTGTTTATTGCATTTATCTCCACTTGCTTCCTTTGCCAAAGGATATAAATGACTAAATCACAGTAAGAACCAAAAAAAAAACACACACACAACAAAAGCTACAACGCCTTACCTCAATAAGGTCACCCCAGGAGTTTTTATGACGACCCGCGCATAAGCGAACAATCCACCCCGTGTCGCACGTTTACGATTTAATTAAATTCACTCAAATCATTGCTTGGACGTTGCTGGGTGGCCTTCCAAGGACACCTTCCCACTTTTCCGATACGATTCGTAACCGTCGGAGCAATAAAATTCGTTTCGATTTCTTGCGGGATTGCATGCATCATAAACCACTGCGGAGCGATCGTTCGGAAGGTGCGACACATTTTCGGCCACTTCAGATGACTTGCGGGAGACATTAAAGGCCAAATGTTCTCGTCCAAAGTGCGAGCGCCGGGTATAATGCTTTGTCTTAAGCTTCCACCCTCCAGCTCGGCTGTTGCAACTGGTGCGGTGTGGATCATTGAGAGCTTTACCGAAGTATCACAACTTTATGTTTCGATGAGTATTATGCTGCAAGGTTTTAAGGTTCATGATGTTCTAATGGCTGGGATTGAGTGATAGCCTGGAGTGGTGCATTGTTAAGCATTTCAGACGAAATAAATGCTTAAAACGAGTGATAAAAAAAAACCGACGGAAAGGAGCAGAACGTGATTTGCAAATGTCAAAAATCAATTTTCTCCCAGCTCAGTTTTCCCGCAAACCTGAATGATGGGAGTTTTCCCTTTCCTATCCTTTTCGCACACAGTGGCGCAATAAAAGACTGCACACCAGTACACCAACTTCCAACTCTTTCCCCCCAAAGAAACACATTATCCAAGATCCTACTGGCACCTTCACTAGAGACACATACACACAGCTCCCCCCGTGTGACTGGCGCCAGCAGAAGCCGTGAAAGTTTTCATTTTAAACACGCGATAAAATTATGAAACTATAATCATAAACGGACGCCCAACGGATACCGCCTGCTACTTCTACTTTGCGGATATCCTTGCCCCCGGTAGAAACAACATCCACGACGTAGGAGTATTGTGCCCGCTGTATGACGACTGCGTCAAGCTGACGTTTTGTCGATATTAATTTTTAATTCAACTTTTTTACGACTACGTTGTTATTACTGACTCAAACTGCTGCCATGACACTTTGGAGGGAGCCAAAGCAGGGCGGAAGCCGTTAGTCGGCGTGTTTATTTGTGCTGGTCTGTTCATGGTTTTTTGTTTGCGTGAAAGGATAAGGGAACTGCTTTTACCAGTAGTGCAATGTAGTAAAGATAAATTAAGAACCATTTTCTACACTTTTCTTTTCACTAGATCACACACTAGAAAAATTGTTAAAGGCAGACTATAAAAATGAAAAATATGTGAAACGGGTTTTCAAAAGCATACAAATCAATGAAAGAACTAAGTGAAACTTCCTCTACGTACACACCTCTACACACTAGCGCGAAATCGATCAACCCGCGTGGTGGTTCATCAAAAGTTGTCCAATCTCTATCAACTCTGCTTAGCGGTGGAACACTTTTGGCGTTTTTATTCCACACTTTTGAAATTCAATTTTAGCGGCCTGTGCGCGAATGCACGAAAACCGGAAGCTCGATTGCATGTGAATATGATTTGTATTTAAATTGATTTAGACGCCCCACTTAAAACCGATTCGACGACTATCACACCATCCGGCCAAAGGGTGGGTGGGAATTAGATTTATGGACAGGTTTGAAGCAATAGTGTGCGGCGCATTGTACAGCAAGCTGATGTTTGCAATTGTTAGTCTAGCAAGAATATAAAGAATGGGTTTGAGGAAGTTTTTGCTTTATTTGGGAAATATTATCAGGTTTTTTTTACCATACACATATAAATAAGCGACATTTAAACGTTTATTTCGACTTGTTTGGTGATGATTGTGCTTAGTTATTTGATAAAATCAGCCACTTTAATTGCAACACTCGTCGTTCTAACGAGCTTCCTTCACACACCAAAACACGCGTCCTTTTAATTCGACAACAACAAAAAAACACACTATTCATGCTTCACACGATCGCAACTTAAAGTTTTATGCTTCTTTGCCCATAAACAGCACCACTGCTGCTGCTCGTTGTTGTTTGTTCCGATGAAGTTGTTTTCGTTTCGTGCAAAGACGCATGTAAAAGCGCGAAAAATGAACAACACCCCACCGGACACCGGAAGCCACACGTACCCACGATTTCCAACCGCTTCAACAGGCCCAACACCATTAAAAGAGCACCGATTCGATGCGGTGGGTTGGTTTGAGCAAAAGAAAATGATCAACCAAACACCGGACGGCGAACCTTCAGGGGCCGAAAATGATGTTGCTGCTGTGAAAGTAAATAAAAGTTGGAAGTGCTTTATTAATTTCTCTTTCTCGCATCGCACCGAACCGTCCCGGAAGAGTAGGTTTGTTGGCAGGACTGTGTACGAGTAGAAGGTTCCGATACCGTTCCGGAGCGATGATGTCCAACAGTTCCAATCGGTTCCACCGATCAATACAAACAACACATAACATCCGTTCGGTGGAATTCTTTCCAAGTGTGCGCGGGTCCACAGACGTGGGACGACCCTCCGGCAGACAGACGTTTACGATCGATCATTAAAGGAACTTTGTTGATTACGTTTATCAAAACATGTCGTTTAATATTCGATTTCCGAACGATAATAACGCTGTGGCGCTGCAAGCGAACCGACCGGATGCTGACGGTGATTATGATGGAAGCTGAGGGTTGGGAAATTGTTTGGGTGTAATGTGTTTCTTTGTTTATCGTACGCTTTCTTGGATGCCTTCCGACAGCAAGCAGTATGGTTTTGGAAACGCCTCAAGTCACGTTGCAAATAAAGAGTGTAGCTATCAGTGGATAGTATACATTTCATGAGCAAAAGAAATATGTTTTATGACGTGATGCATATGAGGGCAAAGAAAAAAATTAAAAGCTTTCTTAACATTACATTAAATACGTTAAAAAGATGATTTTATCTAGTTTATTGACATATTTTACAATTTGCAATCCGGATTGTATACTTTCAGGCAAAAATCGTTTATTCACCCGGATATTTCAAACAAATGTGCATAATTTTCTAATTCCTCACATTTAATGCAATTTTTCCTTAAATTGTATTTTCTGGCATAAAGCCTAGATAAAGTCTGCATAACTAATCTCCCATTTCCCACTAAAGTTGCGATGGTGATGAAAATGGTGACGATGGTTCACCAAGCATAACATCATCACCGCACAAAGCCATCATCTCGACCATTACGGTACCCCATCGGGTCCAGTACCTCTTGGCCGAAATTGATCCGTGCAATAATATCCTGCTGACCAAATTCTGAGCCACTCTCCAAAACTAGCTCATGCCAGAACACACTGTACCGTACTTTGAAAACCAAAATGAGCATACTGGTCCAGTTCTTGATTCGATTCCATCACCACAAAACCTTCGCCCAAGTTCATTGCGGTGTTTTCCATTCAGTAAAAGTGGCCACCATCCGACAGTTCTGTCTCCGGTGCACGATGTGTGCTGTACTACATCGGAAATATCTCATGCAACATTTATTTGATTAGATTTCGAACGGTGCCCAAAATTCATCTTTTCACTCCGATGCTCCCGGAGACCTTTTTTGAGGGCTTGGTAGATGTCAGTTTGCGAAGGAATGCTAGAGCGCTTCTTGTGCTGGCGTGCATGTGTGCCAGTGACAGAACGTTCCTTGAACGATGATGAGTGACCCGAGAGTACACTGTTGGTTCGATTGCCCAACCATGGCCATTTAACGAAACCGGTGGCTCAATAGCAGCAAATAGGCTTCCGGAAACAAGGGAGAGAGAGAGAGAAAAATACATTGTGAGGGATCGAGAAAGACGGACCGAGTGTGGTTGCAACTAGGCTGGGAGTTTCAACTGTTCGTCATCACCATATCCCACCGGCTGGTGGTGTTATTTTGATTGGCTTTGCAAATCTGGACGCCACCCAAAAAACCAAAAATCGCCAGGTTTGGCTCTTGAGTGAAGTGGTTGACCAACGTGTCGTGCCGTTTTGCCCGTTGGTGCCAAATGATACGATTATTTTCAGAATCCAGCTTCTCTAAAAACCCTTTACAATCTACAACTTGCTTGCACGACTATGGTAAGTGTTTGGGTAAACTCGTGACGTTCCAAAATGAATCCACATACTTTGCTTTCATTGAAATCCCAAAGGCATCAACAGACTTTAGGATAATTTTTTTTTTTTTGAGACGGAAACATGTACACCAAGAGATTATTTTAGAACCATCCTAATCTTCTATCTGGCTCCAATACCTTGCCTATACTATAGTAGTTTAGAATGACATAAACATATAGTATCTAAAGAATGTATTTTTGAATAAAAAAAAAAATTCTGAATGTTTAAACAACATGAAATGCAGGATGATATTTAGAACAATTGTCCGAAAACATTGCAAAAAACTTTCCAGACGAGGCTATTAGACAAAGAGGACGACCGGATAACCTTCACACAAAGCTTTGACTTGAAAATGAGCGAATGATTGCTTTTCCATTACCAAGTCATAATCTGCTGGTTCTATTGTATGTTCTCATTCTGTAGATACCTTCGTTGCTTTTCTCAAAACAAACATCAACACTTCTTTCGACTCCTGGGAAATGAGCTCCCAGCAGAGACGGTACTATTCAGCTTCTATTAGGCTGATTGAACGATGCCACTACTCTGGATGGGGTTTGTCTGTGTTGTTCCTTTAAAACTCTCCAAAATTGATACTGTGCGCCCAACGACGCAATCGAGTGTCTAGGTTTTGGATTTAGAGGGACTTCCAAGTGTATCGCCCGGGCGCCCCGAAATAGCTCCGGGATGACGACGATGTGCTGCTTGCAAAAAACAATGCGGTTTTACGTCGAACAAAATACATTGTCCTGTGAGGTTTGATCAAGTCTGGTACCGTTATTACCAGAATCATGTGCTGTCGGTGATGATGATGTTGAAGTTGATGAGTACCCGTTGACGTTATGTTTTGGTATGCCCGCCCTGGATGGGTTCATTTTCGGCATAAAGGCAGCCAGGGACATACCAGGGGCCACAAACAACCCGACGCAAAACCCCGGTGGTCCGACTCATCGATGCATTTAATTAGATGAATGCCTGCTCCATCCATAATTGGATTACTCAAGATTTACGAACGAACAAAACGGCAAACCGAGGGTGATGGAAGATCATCGAATTCGCTCCGCACAAAATCCAAGAGTACCGAAAGTGTTCTCTGTGTGTATGTATGATTCGGAGACAGGGCTCACTACCGGGCGTAAGTGTTGCCCTAGTGCTCGACAGGATAGCAGCAAACCAAACGGCCTCTTTTTCGGATTAAGTTGTACCACTTATCCAGCTACGGAATTTTTGGTGCACTAGCGCTCGTGTCCACCGATGGCCGATGCGAACAACAAGATCCCACACCTTCCTTTTCCCACTGGCAAGCGTTCGCTTTCAGGGTAAATGGCCATGTAATTTTAAAAGGTATTAAGAACCGGATCCCTCTGTTCGGTTCAACATTGCTTGCTTTGTCGTCTGTAAACGTGCCCGTACGAAAGGGAAAGCCACCCATTCTAAAGGGACAGGGATGTGTAAAGTGAAAATCGGAGAAACAGCAGCACCACGAGCCCCCGAGATACGGTTGCCGATTTGCTGTCGTCGAGTGGATTTGCTTGTACGGGGTTCCCACTGGATCGTCAGGTACTGTGTGTTACGGTGTAGGCTCCTTCTGGCAGGAATAAAGAACCATCGTCTCTGGATGAAGTAACGCTATTGCTGAAAGTTTTCCGAGGCGACGCCGTAATTAATGTTTCACTTCACGAAATGTTGGTGTGCAAATCGGTTCACTCCGGTCGGTATGAAGCTGTCAACTGGCACGAGCAAAATGGGAGCCCCAGTCGAAGATGAAGTGAAAACCCTCCCTCCTCCTGGGGTTGACAGAGTCTGGTTGCAGTGGCGTTTCCGGCACTGGCATGCACTATACACCCTTTTGCCGGCGTCTAATAAAATAATCATTAAATTTTATTTCATCATCGTCTGTTTAAATACCGTGCCGCCTTGTCAGTTTTTAACTATTGCACTGTGTTTACATGGCAAAACGATGCAGTAGTGTTGGAGCACATCAGGTGATGAGGGACGGTGCTGTTTCCGCAGAATGTAATCACAAACAGTTTGGGTAAGTGGTGTGTGCTTTCCTGCTTAGGTACCCACACTTGACAGATTAACTATCGGAAAGCAGTTTTGTTGCCTGTGGCATTCATTTTTCTCGCACCTTTTACTCCTCTATCGCATGATGTTGCTGAAAAAACGTCTATTAAAGCTTTTTATTCGATGAATGTTAAAGCACAGGATTTGAATTTCACTATTCCTGCTGTCAATGGAAATGTTAGAATTTTCTTTCAAAAGAATCCAATCAAGCAATTGATTCTATCGTAACGTTGTTTGTTTTTGTAACATGTTGGCGTGCATGTAAAAACATAAAATTCATATCCTTTTGACAACCCTCGACAACCTTCATCTCAGCCGACCGGAACGATACGACACATCCTGTCAGTCAAAGCAAAACAATTCGGGTGTCTTCTGCCTTTGCCTGTTCAAAATCAAAAATCCCCCGCAGACCAAATATTGAATCCAGGAGTGGAATTGTTCTGCCTCCCGAGGGGTAGTCAGCCAGCTCGGTTGAGCCATTGAACCGGAAGCCGGAAACGAATTCCGACACGCGCTACCTTTCCGAAACGAACCCTTACCCATTTGTTCCTAACCGATTCGATGGGACACTCGATTGAATCAATCACTATCCGTTTTCCGCCTGTCATGAATTGATTTTCCATTGGCTACGGTGGGGAACATCTTCTGCGTTCCTCCTTTTCGCTCTGTATGGATGTACTAGGAGAGCTGCTTTTGCTGGAGCTCGGGAGTGTTTTCAACGTTTCAATTGCAGCTCTCTAATGCTCCCGTCACGATCAGGTGCATATCCGGATATTGCAGTTCCTTACCCGTGGAGCGCACCGGGCGAGAATGCAATAAAGCAGAAAATGCTGACCTGACACTTGCACATTCCAATCGTGCTATCTATAGGTATGTTTGTGCACATGTCTGTCTCTACCAATTCCGAAGGGTCGAATTCCGTCCGTGTATGGAAAATCATTCATTATTTGTACCACGATGCCCCAGCACCAATAGATAGGGAGATGCTTAGTGCCATAAAAGCTTAAGAAAAGCAACGAACCATACGAAAGCTCAAATCGTTGCCAACTCCCCCCCAGAAAGAGGATACACTGATCCCTGACCATCCACAAACGGAAAAGGGCAGCGAATGAAATTGATGTATCTGTTTTCTTTCCGTGGCACAAATTGGTTTCATAAACATAATCGAGTGGGAAAATAAATTTCCATCGGATCCATCGGATCCATCGGGCCCATTGCCATCCTGTTTTCCCGCTTTTGGGAGGGTTTGATAAAAAAATAACCTATACGAAATGTTCTTCCGCACCGAGATGGGACCGGTAAGATGAAGCGTGCTGGGTCTCGGATCTCGTCGTTATGACTATTATTTTTCACGCACGCCAAACGCCCGCACGTACACACATACACTATGGTGTAGGTGATAAGTGACACGAACCGGGTGATAAAAAGTAATGTTTATGCCTCCACTCTACCGTCTGCTAATGGAGAATTTTCCGTTGCAGATGATCCAGCCCTTCGGAACCGATCTATTTTTGCAGGGAAGCGGAATCGGGAAATATGATATTTTAAGCAGCCATTTTCGGATGCCTGACAGTGGTTTTGTGGAAAGTTTCTTCTTTTTTCTTCTTTCTTTCGGTAGTGTTATTTTGCAGATTGAACCAACGTCTTATGGGGTTTGGGGAAGGTTGTTCATCAGATCAGGGAGTAACATGAGCACCAATAATGTGCGACACCTTGATGGGTTTTTTGATATCTTTAACCCACCTCCCACGAAGCAGATCCGATTTCTAACGGCAGCTTGTGCTTGTATTCGCGCAGAATATGCCTGTTGAATGATAAACGTCTACTTGTTACAGGTGTTGAGGTTTAGGATATGTTTTTGGGGTAAAGCAAAACATGTTTATGAACTTGATTGTCATGCTTTTCCGTGCGTCTGAGATACGTAACATAACCTAGTCGATTGAGGTTTTGATTAATGCTATAAAATATAACATTACGATGCATTAGGCAGAGCAATGGCTGGAGCTTCGTATTTCTGATCTTAATGTTATACTATTTATGGTTCATTTGATCTTTCTGGAAGCAACAAGTTATTTTTGTATGCATTGACTCTATGGTCATTTTGGTTGTAATGATTTCCCAAAACCCATTAAGATTAAATATTAAAATCATTGAAAAGTTAGAAGGCTGATTAATTTTACATAACCTAAAATTCTCAAAGCGTTACAGCTTAGCTTCCCCTTTGAACTTTTCCTAGATATGTAGCACGTGCTGTTTGTAAATTAACTTTCATTATGGCATACGGTTCGTTTTTCGAAAAACTTCCATGAGTTCCATTCAGCGAATGAGGCTTAATTGATTTCGGTGAATTTTTCCATGCATCCATTTCGTATCTGACAAAAAAGAAGTCGCTTATCCCTGCCAGAGTTGAAATCTGCCAATGGCAGCTCCTGGAAGCATGTCAAACCAAACAGCAAACGTTGCATAAACTTACATTTTTCCTCCCTACAATTACCTCGTGCAAGTGTCGTTCCACAGCGTGGAACGTCACCCAACCCGAAAGGTTCCTTTTTTTCGGGTGATTTTTCTAATCGCTTTTCCAACACCCCTGTGTCAGTGTGTTCCAGCGTCATCCCGCCAATGGAAAGTCTCCGCCTCATTCTACAGTTCACGCAGCGTTCCGTCTTGCTCCGCCATGGCGCAAAGTGTCGTTTTCTCAAGAGTCATGATAAAAGTAAGTTAACGAGATAAGAACGACCGATGCCGGCAAGCATGCAAACAAACAACCGGCGACAAGCAGCCGGCCTGCCGTGCACGCGAGATTATTTAAGCGCAAGGGCGGGGCGCACCATCAGCGCATACTGGGGTGGTAGGAAAAGTGCCAAGAAAAACATATTAATCCGATCTCGTTGAAAGTTTGCGAGGCCTCTCGCTGTGAACCCGGACTAACAACGGGGTTTGTGTCAGTCTGGCAAAAGCGGTGCCGGTGAGCGACTCGGTGAGCAAAACGGGGCATTGGGGGAGGAAAAAAACACATTTCCATCATGCCATGTGCTCGGTTTGATACTGTGCTTGATTTTCCGGCGTCGCAGTTACGGGCACAGTCGCGTTGTTTAATTACAAACCGGCGACGGCAGGGAGTGTTGTAGTAGATGGGGCTTTTTTTTGTTGCTCGTTTCAAATACCACAGTGAAAGATTTTACATAAACAGCTAAACAAAAACAGCGGCAGAAGCTTGTCTGGCGCATAAATCAGCCGAGCGAGCTAAATCAGCAACAACTTGTCAGGGCTTGGCGTTTTTAAATTATTCCGCGCGCCCAGCTTCAACAAACAAGGCGTTTCGCTTTGTTTCGTTTGGCGGTGCTAATGCTTTAAGAGCGGTGTCTTTCCCCCTCGGTTTTTGCAGCAACACCATCGACACATACTGAGCATCGGAGGCCAAACTTTAGATTAGACATTAATCCTCAACCCATCTTGCGCCACGCGGGAAGATCGAGACTTCCAGACTAACAGAAGAAAAACAGAGGAAAGCGGGAAAAAAACTTTACCACCTTCATGTGTGAGAAAGCGTTGCTGTTTTGACGTATAAAAATGAATCCCTTCAGACTTCCGATGGGTTCCGAACGCGGCGCCCGAGGCAAGAAAGAAAATCGTGAATTGCACGTTCGTTCGCTAATTGGGAACTAATTGGCTGTGTCAGCGTCTCGGTTCAGGGCGTTTTGGGGAAGAAAAGTTTTCTCCCTGCAAATCCTGCAGGATAGCGAGGTTCGAATCAAGCTGCCAAACTATTTTTAGGCAGGAATGAAGGAAACGAAAATGGGTGTTTGATAAGTAGGAAGTAACCTATCATTTAGTATGGAGCGTGCCGCTTACCACTTATGTGATATGTTTGCTGATACGATAAGTAATGGATAAAAGGCAATTACGATCGTTTGCTGAAATAAGTTGAAATAAGATAAAAACAGGGAGAAAGTGAGGCGTACAGGGTTAATTATAACATTAACTTTGAATAACCGTTAATCAATAAATACAATTTATCAAGAAACGATCAGAAATATAACGCTTTGCATACTTTTAGGCGAACGTTCCAATTAGAAGATGTATTTTGATACACAAAACAGTCAAATCAATCACGAGACATCTAATTCTATCTTGTAAAACCATGAAAAAACTCCTCGGATTGCAATACATTTTACAAATTGCAAATAAATTTAATTGTTTTCTATCACAATTTTTGTTTAGATGAAATATTTCAATTCACAACAAAACAACAAAACCATATCCAATTAGCATCATTCGGACTATAATAAACAAATCCCAACATCGCACGTCCATCAATGACGATGCTATTAGCACGAAAAACATTCTTTTTCCTTTTCGTGCAAACTTTCTCGGAAGAACACCCGGAACGGAAATGAAAGATTGCCAAAAATGAGAAAATTATAATTTTCATCCTAATTAATCCTCTTCCCTACTTTCTGCCTGTTCTTTGGCGATCCCATCTACTCACACCTTTCGTTTTGTCGTCTCGTTCTGGAATGAGGAGAATCCAAATCTGCACCGATTTGTTGCACCGTTTGGCAGTCCAAAAACATTCTCACCCACCATGTTTTCCCTAACCCATCATTCGAGCAGCATTCCGTGCGCATTATGATTCCATCAAAACCAACTTTCTCTGCCTATTTAATGTACGGCCGTTTCTCTTGTTGCTAACGATACAGAAATTCCGTGACCGTTCCGGCGCTGGTTTCCGGGTTATTTCAAACCGGGCAAACCCGAACTGGCCAAACAAAAACACCCACAAAACACCCAGCCAAATCCTCGGGTGAAAAGAATAAAGCCAAATATGCTCCCAAAATATGCTTAACCTTCACACCGCACTGGCCAAACTTCAAATCTCCATCTCAGTACAGGCCTTTGTTGTTTCCTTTCTGTATCCGTATTTTCGCGCATTTCCGGTACCGCACACGCTTGCACCCGTGCGATTTTCCCGCGGAGCTAAAGTGTAAACCACTCACCAAAGGGAGGAGTTGCGGGAAAGCAACCAGTCGATGATTTTTTATGCTTCGTAATAATTAATTATTCTCGCTCTTCTTTTCCCCATGGATGCAACAACTTTAATAATTGTTCCTCAGTTTGTTTGAGGGTAAGAACAACTTTTACAAAGTTCGTGCCAAAGAAAGAATGAAAGGCGCTTTCTGCACCAGCAGATTGAAGGATCGATTATATTTGTAGCAGTTTCACAACAATGAAAGTTAACGGATGTTATTAAAAGTGTGACACAAGATGAACGAGTAGTTGCTGTTATGTATGAATAATGCATTATTTCTTTAATTCCAAATGGCATACACGTCCCTGGTCGTTTGTTAGAGAAGCATTTTCAATTTGCTCATTCGTATATTCATGTGTCGAGCATCGTTAAAGCGTGAGCGCCTTGATGGGAGCGTTCGTTCTTGATGTACCCGCAAGAAACCCACAGCGACAGGCGCAGATAAACGAAACAAAATGGATGATCTGCCATTAGTCATTAACTGCAATTCGATCCAGGCCCGCCAGTCGGGATGCTGTAGCGAGCTTTCGTTCGACCGGTTTTAAGAGGGAGCAATCGTTTGTTTCATTTTCGCCATCCGTTCGAGCGGGTGGAGATATTTCTTGCAAGTAATGTTGCGCTATTCTACTGCCTACAGACGAGCCACCAGCGCGAACGACTAGCATAAATCAATCGCAGCCATTTCCGCTTCATGGCTCTGCCTGCCTGCCTGTAAGATTGGGGTTCTAATTTTCACGCAATAGTCCGTACAAAATGGGAGGAAAAACACTCAAATAAAAATAAAGCCTCCCCGAAAGCAGACCACCAAAACGAGCGGCCAGTTGAGCGTGAAAACTCTCGAATGAAAAATCATCCAATAATCAATCAACCGCATACAATGGCACATTTCGGCGAAGCGTCCTTTTTCCGGCGTCTTCAGACGATTTTAGAAGACTCTGTTCTTCAATCAGAAGGGACCTTCTTAAGCGCGCTTCTGCCGCATCCCGAATCGATGGCGGGTTTCGCAAAATTTGACAATATTTGTGTCTATTTTCATCTGACTCAACGTTTGTCACTGAAAAAATGTCCCATCCATTGGAAGATTATGCGTTGCTTTTGAAGTTATAATTTCAATTCCATTTTGCTTGTTTTCCTTCCATTCTGGTCAATTTCTGCGTGCAGAATAACAACTGATCTATTTTAAGCATAAGGCGCGTTTGCTGCTTTCCGCTCTTAAGTGGATCAAGCAGTTTACTGATGATCATCCATTCAGTCGCTAACTTCTTGCTCTACCGTACGGCGAGTAGGTGCAAAGTGAATCCAAAACCTCATTACTCATAGTCCACCACCACGGCCACCGCAGAAGTATAATCATAAATCGACAGCACAGGGCAACACCGGCGGTGGAATACATTTTTATCTTGTTATCAAGCAAATTGGAATGCGTATTTCTTCGAACGCTCTCGCCAAATGAAACCATACCATTGTGTTTCCATTTTTCCTGCCTGCCATCTTGCCACACTTAAATGAAAACATTATCTGCAAATTGCGGTGAAATTGATATTAATTTTTCCAAGTCGACTGGCATGGCACCGGCGACCGACGATGGTGCGTTGGTGCTTCTGGATAAATTTTCCAAATCCACTGAACCGGCAACGAGACGTTTGGCCGTGGGACATTGAGCATTATGCTAATGTGTTTGCATAGAGGAATATTCTGCACAGCGAAAACCATGCAAGGTGAGACAGAAAAACGTTGACAAAATTAAATAAATTTACCCTGTGGTGACGGTTTGCTGGAACCGGTTGTTGTCTTGTACTTTAAATGAAGAGAATTTATTGTTGCGCATTCGTGGAGTGACGAAAATTAAATTAAGTAAAAAATTAATTTAAATAACGAGGTCAACCAGAGCAAGGCGCCTAAAGGTATGCCATATTCAATACACAATTAAATGAATAATGTTGGTGCAACTAGTCTAAGACTAATAAGTGATCAGTTTTCCAAACTATAATTCATAACTTTCAACGATAGTTTTAACACAACATTAGATTTGTGACGAAGCTAAGACATCATAAATATTAATCAATAGATTCCCATCAAATCTAGTGTTTCGTTAATCTCTATGACGTGAAAAGCCGCACATACGTTTGATCATCCGCTAGATAATTTTCCCCAAGACGAAGGTTCGCTTTCGCAAATTCCTTCCTTAATCCTTCAGCTGTATGCATGGCCGCAATGTTTCTACACAATAACCCCTCTCGTAAAATTTTGAAAATTATTGCCTCTCAGCCCAACCACAAAACACCATCAGAAGGTAATCCCATGCTCACATAAATACTTTGTGTTAGAAAAAGGGAATGATAAAAAAATGCTCATCTCTATTCCAGTCTACTTGCTGCACAGCCATCGTCAAGAATATCCTGCTAGAGCGTTTGGGTTCGATAAAAATTTACGCACGCACAGGATAATAAAATCATAGAATCCTAATTGTTATCTTCCTAGGGCGTATTGTGTTTTGTCTGCGTGGGACACACAAAAAACGGAAAAAGGGTGCTCAGAAATAATAATCCGCTCGTATCAGGTTTGCCTGTGTGTGAATGAGAGCGTACCGAAAAATGCTCATTTCAAGCAGATGAACGAAGGTTGCGTGTGTATTAATAAACATTTGCTTTCATCTCATAGCTCCAGCAACCCAGTTGTCCTAGGGGAAGATACTTTTTTTTTGTTTTAGTAGACGGCGTTAGGCTGCCATGGTATTGTTTATTGTTTTTATTTTCATTATTCCCACCCCTTTTTTCCTCATTTTCCTTGCACCGCGGCCACAGCCAAATTTGCCCAGTTCGTGTTTTCCTTTGAGCGTTTTTATCCCAAAGTCACACGCTCACGTTCGGTCTAGTTGCGAGGATAAAACGGATCATTTTTGCGTGGCGGACCTCTGATACGACTGGATGGAGTTTTCAGCATGGTGCACAACACACGCGGCACCAAAAGATAATCGAAGGCTGTCGAAGTGCCTACCGTAGGTGGAGGGAAATGAATAATGCATGGATGAGATGAGATGAGCCAGCGGCAAATGAAACGATTGACAATACGGACGGGCAACCGTCCGATAGCGTTCATACGGAGCGCAGGATAACATTGCACGGAACAGAGCAAAAACACAAAAAAGGTGTGTGAAAAACAGCAAGGAATGAAAAACTGGAAAAATGAAATAACATTTAATGCGTTTATTCGCACCCAATCTTCGCTTAATGTGAGCAAACACGCACGGCATTGGTTTGGCCGATTTATGCCGACGGGTGCGAGACGCAAGGTGACGACGCGACACTGTCCTTGCGGGATGAATGGTACGTACCACACCAAGAAGGTACGTCCACCCTCACTTTGCTAGCACGTCGCTTTTGATGAGGGATAATAAATTCCGTATTAATGCACCAAATTGACTTCAAAACCGGAGCGTTGTTTTGCGGCACTTTTTCTCGTTTCCGGTGTGATTTTTTTTTTTCATGAGCAAACAACCTGCTACAGTGTGTGAGCGAGGAAGAAACGCCATGGCTGAGAAGTTTAATTGCAAATCGTAAAATGGGCCCTACCGTTTGTCTCCTGGGACGGTTTTATTCTCGTACGAGCATCATGATTCTGCACGCATCCTTTTAGTGTGAGTGTGCATGTTGGTTAGCTAGGGACGTAATAAAAGATGCTTCAAAGGAGGCTATTTGGTTCCGCAAAGTGCAAAAAAAAAAACGAATCAAAAAGATGATAAAAAAAGAAGTATGTGGAATGAATAGGGCAGCTTAATGCGAGCATAAGGTTTTTATTTTGATTTCATTGCCATACCATTGGAGGAGCTGTCCATGTACGTTGATAATGGGATGGCTGGCCTCGAATTCCCTCTTTGTAGCTTTTTTGGTGCATTCAATTTAAAGAATGTTGTTTTCTTAAAAAAAATGAGAGTTTTAGAATATTTGATAAGAAATTTGAGAGCGATAAATAAAAAACGGTTTTTATTTTATAAAGTAACTCACAGCTGAACTATACAACTCTACATAGTCGTATGCTAATCGATATAAAAAGAATGATAATTGTTAACATTTCGGGATTTGCAATATAATCGCTAAAGCCGATTCATGAGAGCACTAAGCTGCCAAATATGCTCCACCGATAGACCAACAGGTTGTTTAATTTGCTTTATTGTGCGTTCCCAACAAATTGATTATTGTTTGTTCATGTAACACCCAACATATGCTCTACAGTAAAAAAAAAAAACAAATTTAAATAATGCTTCAAAAATTCATCATCTCGTTAAGATCTACGCAGTATTTACACAAAAAAATCTTTCAATATCCTCAGATGGAATAAACCTTGTTTTTTTTTCTCTCCTTCTTAACATCCTTCATAAAAATCGATTCGGCATCAAGTTTACTCAAAGATTTGCCATTTTCTAAGAATGCTCGACTTACAGTTGGTTCGTTTTCTGATTTTCTTCTTTTTTTTGCATATTGACATTCATTCATTTCCAAACGGAACAGATAGCTTGCCGCATCCCTTAAGTTCGGTCCAATGGTTGTCATGGTTTTTATTTTTCGCCCAGAACGGTCCCATTCGGTCGGTGTAAAATCACCGTTCGGGCCAAATAGGGAGAGTCCCCATCAAGGATGAATGACATCAGGCCCAGTGTTGATCCTTTTCATTTGCTCGCCAGGAATCGTACAAATCAAACAGCAACACCCGAAATTCTATATCGCATCGCTGCCATACACACAAAGAAAGCAAAACCACCAGCCATAAAAATATGAAACCTCCGCAGCGATGGGTTGATGGGGTAGGAAAGAAAGAGCTTTTTATTCCATATCGAATCGGGCACGAAAAATGCTCGACCCTCTCGCATTTCACTGTTCACCACCTTGTGTTTGATGTTTTTCGCTTGAAAGAAGACTTGTGTCTCCTGCAAAATGATTCGTCCTGTTTCGTCGAGACATAAGCGACAAAAAATCACCCTCACAATACCAGGACGCCCGGAAGAAAGAAAAAAAAAAACGTTGCTAGGGATATGGGAAAACAGCGCGCCCGGGAGAGCGATGACGATTTCTAAACATATAATAAAATTTTCATTTCGACCTCGATCTACGTGTCGATTCTGTGAAGGATATCACTCCGGGGGCAGAAACCGACGGCAGCCCTGCCTTCTCGAGTCCCGATTTCCACCCTTCCACAAAGCTTTTGCGACCGGTTGACGGTCTTTGTTGTGTTGTCACATTTGATGGGCTACCGACGGGTTTGACGGCTGTGGCTCATGCTTTTGTGGGTTTTGGGGACACTTTCACTGCTGCTTCCCGGTTTTTTGCACAGTAGGGAGCTACCGCGTTACGCTGTTTGACGACTTTCTTTCATTCCCGGCCTTTGCTTGGAGTTCTTTTATTTATTTCGCACCTTCCCGCTTTGTTAGCCAACCATTAAGCGTTCGCTGGCACAGTGCCGTCAAATTTCTTCCTTTGCAAAAAGGTTCCGAGGGCTCGGCCGAGATGTGTGAGGTTTTCCTTTTTTTTGGGGGGCATTTGGTGTGTTTCGCTTTTCCGCTCGTTTTTGACCCGCCTTCTGCGTGCCGGGATGGCAGTATCCCTGCGGGACATTCCTAACACTCCTTAAAAGTGCTCGTTTCTCGGATGCTAGCTGTGATGGTTTCTTTTTGTTTCGATCGTTGCTTTCTTCCGACTCGCCTCAGAATCCCACCACGAGAGTGTACAGAAAGCATCCAAACAGGGCTCGTTTTGGGAGTCATTTGGTGCTTTCTGAGGTGCTTTCCTATCTTTTCACTGCACGGGAGGTTCGTTTCTTTAGTGCGAAGAAGCGAACAGCTGCGGTGAAAGCGCAGAATACGAGCGCTCATTCGCATAAAGGTAAAAGGCGCTACGAAATGTGAAAAATATGTATGCTTTCAGATGGAAGGTGTACCGGTAAAGGTGTCAAGGTGAAGCACACTTTCTTTTGAATTCAATTCATTATATTTTATTGTGTTTCCTGACTTCTAAGCAGTTTGTTAAATCACATGATTTTCGTAATGGGATGTACACTGTGAATAAAATATGAAAAGTAAAATGAATCCATATAGCTAGTTTTTATGTGCCCCAATAAAATACCGGCTTGTATAGAACGATTCAAAGAAATCTCAGAAATATGCCTTAATTCGATTGCGTTGTTAACCGAATTGCATAATAACAGGCGACAAGCTAAAAGAAGCAGTCATAGCTTCATGTTTTAAATATCATCGTACAAAATTTCAAGATATCTACAAACATGTGTCTGTACAAGAGTATGCTTCATTTGACCTAAATTCCCTTATGTCTACAAAATAACCACCCAATCAACCATCTCATTAGTTCATTTTCTACTTGCTCTGACATACTCACATCCACCGCATATACGTTCCAACGTGAACCCTTCTAAAACCAAAGCACTACTTGTGGAAATGTGACCAAAGATGAAAATAATGCACCGTCAGCCAAAACGAACGGAAATCACTCAGCAATTTGTTCCACTTGACTCCTGCTGTTGCTGGCGTTGGCAGGAGCAAAGGAGACCAAACAGAAAAAAAAACCCCTCAGTAGGATGCCGTTGGTTTGACGCTGATAACACTCCCGATCATAGCGCAATGTTTTCCGTCCTGCCCCCGTGTGACTGTCGACCTCCGTCCGAGCCAAGCACCATGCCCGATGCTGACCCATTAGTTCTGGTTCACGTGCCGTCTCCCGCAAGTGCTGACGTGCCACTTGCTTGCTGAAGAAATGCTCAAGGATACTTGCGAGGCAAACAGTAGAAACAAAAAAAATCCAGCCAGCGGACAGGGAATGGAAGCCCACCACCATAGCAGGTGATTTGCATTGACTAATAGCTCCGACGACGGACGCCATTTCTCATGTGTTTTTGTGTGCTGCTCGTTCAATTCACAATCGGTCGCGGTTGGATTCCGTATTATCGGAGCTATCAGATTCAATTTTTACCTCCTGCCTTACATTTGCACATTCAACCTTTTGCGTGCGTCTACTTGTGCACTATCCCAATGCTCTCTCCTTCCCCGAAAGGATCTCCCAAGAAGGAAAGTGTTGAATAAATTTGCATAAATTTCTCAATCACCAATCGGTTCGCAAGCATCAGTTTTATTCCAGGCCATGGCAATGGAGGCGTGCTGGTCCCGTCCGCCTAGCAGAAGACATCGCATAACGAGACAGGCTCCATAAATTTGCAAAGACAGAAGAGTGTATGAAAAAATCATAAGCGATCCGCGAAATGACCGGAAAATCGATACTTTGGACCACTTTTTGCAAGACAAATGGATGGAAATGGTGCCGCTTGGGCCATGCAAATGAATGAATGAATGACTGAGTTTCGGGCGTGGAAAGAGACAAATGGATGGCAATAAGAAAGAAAAGAAAAAAACCCATCCTTGGTCGTTGCAAAGAGGCAAATTATTTTTGAATAAAGAATGTTGGAAAAGAAACTTGACCCATATTAAAAAAAACCACAATTCATTGGTTTTGAGTAGTTTAAAGCGAGCATTAGGTAGAAACATTTGAGCGTCTTCAGAAAAAAACAAACGTTCTTGTGGTTTTTGAGTGAAGCATTAATTCAACCACATTGGTGAAAGCTTTTACAGTGTATGGGGACATTGAGCGACATTGGAAGTAGCAATTTGACCTCAAAAATTGAAATCAATGTCAAAGAAAATCTCATTAAAACTGGGTTTCTGGGGACTGGACATTCGGTGAATATTCTAATTATCCTTCGTTTCCATATGTCTATCGTCCTGTGATGCAATAAACATGAAACTAGCCAGAAGCTTGCTTTTTATCACGATAAAAAGCACCCCAGTTGAACCAGTAGATAAACCACCACAGCACCAGCTCCATATCAAATAAAAGGCTTCTGCTATGAAGCAATAATCGTAAATCCTATCTTAATTTAATCACAATATAAAACAACTAACGTATACCTCGTGTCTCGGGTGTTTTATTTTCCCTCACCGACCTTTAGAATATAGACTGGTCCCTTTTTCTGTTGTAAATGTAAATTGTTACTCAACAGGAATTAAATTAACGTGTTTTAGTGGTGGATTTCATATTTTAAGGGTGTTTATGAGTAGTACCAATAGCCCAAATGTATGCAAATAAAATACAATCCATATTTAATACTCAAAGCAATCATAAGAACAGTGAACAATTTGAAACCCATACTTATTCTGCAACATTTCAATCGACACCAGTTTCCATTTCCTTTACTAACCTCTAAATTTACGCGCAACTAGTGCAATAAAATGTTTAAAAGCGTGAAAATTATTTTGACAAAGTCCAGCTCCCAGCTCTGATTCGTTAATTCGTTAATTTTCAAATTACCATCACCACGGACGGTCGCAATACCTTCCAAATGGATACGGTAGTCGCGACAGCAAGGTTAGTTTATACTTTACCCACCATTCCACTCCACTAATATGGAAGTGTTTGCGTTCCGTGACCGGTTTAATTGTTGGATCGCGGATACAAAATGTGGGTGGACACAATTTAAAAGCTCGTTAGTGTGATACGTTTAATGCGTCTGTTGTGTCGTGTTCCACGCAATCCACACTGCCCGCGGGTAGAAAAAGGCCACAGGAGTTGGAATCATTTTTTTCACTCTGCTTGCTCGCGTGCTACCACCTCAATTCGTTATTTTGGAAGGAAACAACATACAAACCGAAAAATAAATATACATTCCTTCGATGCGTAGTCACATGCAGCTGGAATGGAAAACAGGCTTTGCGAAGGAAGGAGCTAAGAAGTTGAAAACTCCCCAACCACCTCCGAGCCGTCCTCGGTGCAGTCGCAACCATGCTTGAGGACATTTTGAAATATTGCTCACAAAAGTTTTGTCACCACCATTAAGGTTAATGCCGAAGCGAAACATGCGGAACAGCATTACTTTCAACGGAAGGCAATGGTTCCGTGTGCATGGGTGGAAAACTTTTTGTTGTCTGGCAAGAGGCAGTCTTACCGCGCCGTTGACAAACCGTGCAAAGTCCATGCCAATCCCGAAAACGATCCTAAATGGTAAGAAATTCGGTAGCAAAGTTCCCCCTCCATCCGTTCGAATCCTAGTTGGAACCTATCGAGGTTCGAAGTTTTGGGGATGAAAGTGAAAGTTTTCTGCACGTCCGTGCGACGTAGCAAACGATGCGGTCGGAAAGAGGAATAAAATATTTAATATAATAATGCCTTTCCGGTGTAATGTGTCGTCCGAGACGCGGTTGCGAAATTCTGGGCCTCGACAAAAAGGCTTCCGGTACGAGGCGCAGAGCAAAAACCAGCACAAAAGTACATTCGTATGTAGAGAAGCTCGGAACCCCACCACGGAATTCTGTCCGTACACACTCCATTACGAGGAGATCGCACACTTTAAAACCATTTTCTCACTCAATGAAATTTGTTACAAGGGGGAAAGCTCTATGTATCGCTTAATCCTCTCGAAAAAACTCACAAGGCAAAAAAGGCGTTCCGCAAACAACCTAGGCGAAGTGCCGTCGATTCGCGGAAACGTCGTAAATTCTGTCAACGGTGTGACGAACACCGATACTGATGAGGGTAGTGATAAACTGTTCCTAAACCCACCACTACCCTCCGTTGGCCACTACTACTTCCGCTTCACTGAGCTGTCTAACTGTCAAGCACTTTTCCCCGGGAGGAAAATGTGTCTCTTTGGCCATCCCAACTCATCGTCATCCTTTCGCAACGTTACCCAGCCAGACTCCCTCCGTCCAGCTTTGCCTACCCTGGGATTGATGGCAACGTCTGGGGTTGTTGTGTTTGGTTAGAAATTTGCATTTTAATGAAGGTGAACCATCCGACGCGCAGAAACGTAAGGAAAAATGGATCTGTGACGAGTCCGGGCTTGGGCTTCTGTGTCTTGTGCTATCATCGCACACTTTAGTTAACAGTTGTGGGACTTTGGACTTATAATTGGAAGCGTCTTGCGCGAGACGATCCACTACTCGACGTCTACCCTTCCATTTTTCCTCCAGGGGTGGCGCTGGCATGGGTGAGTGTGTCTCATGAGTCAACCGTGAACGATTTACACCGTTTCAGGCAGTTCAACGGTTTGCGGTGTGACGCTGAAGAACAGTAGTGCAAATACGAATAATTCTGCTCGGCTCAGCTGTTTACGTTTGGTACGGTTGGCCTCTTCGCGTTGTCAGCCATAAGTGTGAGATTCCGCCAAAACTGGTGTATAATTAAAGACACTCCAGGTGGAGCAGGAGTAACAAAGTATCACACTCCCTTATTTAGGGGTTGTTTGGCAAAAGCCGGTTTGGAAGGAGCGATTTATTCCTCCTTCGAGATAAACGTGCAAAGGCCTAGTAGCATACCTAAGTGATAAGTCTAGTGTGGTTACAAGAAGCTTGATTTACACCCACGTCTTCAATCTCTTATTTCTCGCAGTTCTAGAAATCTGCCCTCTCGAACATTCCTGTAACTGGTTTAGTTAGGTGCCAAAACTTAAAAGCTGACGAATAAAGCCACAAAATTGAAGGCGCCCACGAACGATGATGAACTGATGCCCTGCCATCCGCCGCGAAACTTATCGCGCGCTGTCCGAAGAGAAAGTACAGAAGGACATCAAATTATTCTGCATCATTAAATTTTCACCCCTACCTAAATCCCTAAAGGGAAAAACGTGACGCTTAGCGTGGAAACCGTAGTGACACCAACGTGTCCCACCTGAAATGAATTGGGGGGTTGGGGGAGGGGGGGTTGTTTTGCTGTGGATTTGGAAAATTTATCAAAATTTGTTTACTACCTCACGCGGATGAGTCGTGGATGAGAAAAGAGGTTAGTGAGTGGAATGGGGTACTTCTTCTCTATAGA
Organism: Anopheles culicifacies; assembly: GCA_000473375.1. NCBI lineage: Eukaryota > Metazoa > Arthropoda > Insecta > Diptera > Culicidae > Anopheles > Anopheles culicifacies. The sequence continues at coordinate 22,405 of AXCM01003577.1, forward strand.
CTCTAAAGACAAATTATTCCAAAAAAAGGTATGGCAGTTGGAAGGGACAAAAGGCAGTAATTAGTTTTTGCAAGCAATGTCGCGTTATTTACTTTTCTTAAGGCGATTTGAATGCAATAATAATGCTGTTATTGTGCTGTAAAGAAAGTAACAAAGTAAAATTACAATTAAAAAATGGATGAATTAAAAGAAAAAATGTACTTTAGAAGGAAAACTGCATGAAAGTATGCAATTTGCTTTACAAACCAACTGCTCAAATACTCAAAGCTCAGTAAGTTCAATGACATTAAATTTACAATTCCTTCCTAATTAAAGTGCCACCAAAGAACATTGCACAAATTAGGAGAGAGCAAACTTTTGTCTATCCCTTCACGAAAACAATGAACGTTGATTTTGAAACCAATCAACACTTTTAAGTGTTTCTGTTCGCAGAAGCAAGCACAAAAACATACACACAAATCTCATCACTCAAAACTTTGTTGACGAAGAAAAAAGGGATGATTCCTCACAAAGCAAAACAAGAAATCCTTTCCCATTTTCTCATCAACCGCGTTACGTTTCGCCTACAGCTATTGCCTGACCGAAAAATCGGAGGCGAAAAAAAACTTCCACCGAAACTACGAGAAGGAGTGTGACAAACAACATTTAAGAGAAGAAAAAAAAAGGAAAACATTGTCCACCGAAGACGAATTTCAAAAGGCCTTTGAAGGTGCCAAAAAAAAATACAATTTCCAGCAAACATCACCAAAACCAAGACATTTAATTGGATTACGATTTTTTTCCCCCGATTCTTCCTTCGTTTCTGTGCCATTCGCCATTTTTTGAGCACTGGACTGGCGATCGATACTGATGCTCTTGATTCGTGTATTTTTCCCTCCCCATTTTGCTGCCTTCCTTTCTCCGAATTCTGTTCAGTTTTCCACCAAAACCAGGTTTTCGGGAAAGGTGTTCATTTTTCCTTCGGGTCACGGGTTTTTTTCCTCCCCACTGTGCTTGCTTCTTCCGTCAGAGGTACTACCATACAACTTGTGAAGCCCTCGATGAAAAGTAACACAAAGAAGCGAAAGGTATTAAAATGCTTTTCAAGCGCTTTTCCGCATTGTTATCGACAGAACGAGAAAAAGAAAAAAAAAGGAAGAGAAAAAAAGAATGCTCACCCGAGTGAGACCATTGAAAAGTGCGTGGCTTTTCCCGAAAAGTGGCGCGACCGGATCAAAAGACCATCCATCGTCGTTCGTTCCGTTGCGTGTTTGTTCGTTAGTGCTCGTCTTTTCGGCGGTAGTTTTGTGCGAAGGGTGCTGACAGCAATGGTGGAGAGAAGGGGAAGGAACATCCATTTTTTTTTTCTCCCTTTGCTCAACAAACACCTTCAAGAGGTGGAAAATGTACTTCACCCAGAAAGTGATCAGAAACGGTCAAACAGGACACTATTGGGTGAAAAAT
>AXCM01003578.1:0-25628 GCA_000473375.1 Anopheles culicifacies
AAAGAGAATTCCTTTTGGGAGCTATTTTAAACCATAATGTAATGGCCATTGAAAGTATAAACGACAGGTTGAGGGGCGGCACTAAGCTCAGCTTATCGGATTGAAATACCCGCATCAAACCCTGAACAGATTTAATTTAGGGATTGTATTGCCCGCCTTATGTTAGCACGAAAAACGTAAAGTGAAAAAGGTAAAGGCCTATAAAAATTGAAAACACTTCTCTACGTCCGGACGTAAAACTCTTCTCCAGCTAATCCAGGAATGATTGAACATATGGTATTGGGTGATGAAACATTTCCTCTGCGCCACCGACCTGGGGTTCGGTTAGCTTCACCGTTTACCCAACCCTTAATCCACCGTCACGCCGTCAGACCGTAAACTGACAGATTACGACAAATTGTTTTGGGGTTTTGTGGCGACGGGCTGGCTTACACTACGCTTATTAAAGTGGTTCCAGGATACGGTCATAGGCGACGCGTTGGTCATAAAATCAAATCATATCCTTCACCACTGCAGCACCGCTTGACACTTGCTTGCTTGTTGTGGTTGTGTTGGGCGGTGGTACGTCCATCAGTAAAGAGACGTTGGTAGAACACACGCTCTTGTGTACACGGAAAACGTGACCACGGTGGGATCAGATAAAGATGAGAGTAATCGATTCCGCATAATATCGCCCCCACCGGTTGGTCTCAACATGTCTGTGCCAGTTGGGTGCGTCCTAAGGGCATCAGGTTAGATTCCTTCCGCCCAGGGGGGATGGGAGCACCAACCGTACGAGCTCAATTGAAGCTTAAAGTAGCTGACCAGACAAAGATGGAAATAAATAGAGCATCCCATCAGCTCATCATTGGAAATGGTCAGGAGGCAGTATGCGATGATGACATGGTGGTCATTTGTTGGTGCGTTGTTTCAATTAGAATTTTCCGGTTCCATTCTGTCGGAGATGAAGATGAGGTACGAGCGTCATACCCGGGTGAATTGTTCCAAAGCGTGGCACAAATTGTACTTGTACAACTTCGTTAAATTTAATTTCAAAACCACAGTACACACACGGTACTGTTTGTTCCGACAAAAAAACACGAGCGCAATTTCTCCCGCGTGTGCAGAAACATCGCTTAGCACAACGCTGATTAGTGTATTGAAATTCTCACAACAATGGGACCCCGCACGTCAGCTGTGGATTGCTGCCCGGAGCATATATGAGTGAAGTTTTAATTTTCGTATCCTATGTTTCGTCCGGTCTGACCTTTTCGCCTTTATCCTTGACCTTTTTGGGGAGGCTTCGTAGCTTCCGTAGTTAATATTCGACTCAAGCTTTGCCATCATGACTGGGTAGTTCCTGCCGGAGGATAGTTGATATACTGCATCAACGTGCATTCAAAGGGCATCCTTGTGGAGGCCATCGTATGTAACGTACTTTCACCTCATACGAACGAGCTGTGCAATGATGATAAACAGTGCGACTAAAAAAAACTTTTCCTAATTAAAACTTATCCCCACAAAGGATGACTCCACACATGGAAAAGCAAATCACCACAAGCTCTTTTCATTCTTTCGCTTGATGTATGCTTGCACTGAACAATCTGTGTCTTCGACCAAGTACAGACAAATCTCGGGGAGGTATCCCAATCAGGAAAATGGTTGGCAAAGGGCAGTTCTCCGCAAAGGAAATTGATTTGACCAACACAATTGTTTCGATTTAATCAAGCGGCATCCGCTTTCGTTTCATTTGGTGAGAAGATTGCAGATGTTCTGTTCCTAGCAGCGATTGTTGCTCTTTAATTGAAAATTCTAATCGTTCGCAATATCAGTAGCAGTTGAAGTTTATTCCTGAAATTGACCAATTGAGGATCAAGTTTCCAGGAATGGAGTTCTTCGTGATCTCGCTTTCTTAGAGCTTCTAAAGATATTGATCATATACTATGGGTAACAACTCAATAACTAAAATAGGAATCTGATTGTCTCATAATTTGTCGTATTCCAATATCATTGGGAATTCTGGAATTTCTTAATGCCAAAAAATCCCAGCTCAGATATTTGCAATGAACTAGCTCAGATATTTGGGAATAAGAATGATAAAAGAGGGCAGTTGATAAATTATGCATTATAAGATGGAGATAGAATTGTAGAGTAATCCCAAGACATCGTATTCTGGGTTGGGAATTCTACAAGACATCTGCAAGATCTCCTATTCATAGTTTTCTTTTCTTTCCCATTGCAGGTCTTTGTAAATAATGAGCAGGTAACGACGATCAGCGAAGGCGGCAGCTTCGGTGAGCTGGCGTTGATCTACGGTACGCCCCGTGCGGCCACCGTCCGTGCCAAAACCGATGTGAAACTGTGGGGCATCGATCGGGACTCGTACCGCCGCATTCTGATGGGTTCGACGATTCGGAAGCGCAAAATGTATGAGGAGTTCCTGTCGCGCGTCTCAATCCTAGGTACGATGGCGGAGATATAATGAGATTTAAGTACCGAGCAACAACCAACTAACGATTTAACGTTCCTCGTTACAGAGAGTCTCGATAAATGGGAACGACTCACGGTGGCCGATGCGCTGGAGCCGGTTAGTTTTGAGGATGGCGAAACAATCGTAAAGCAAGGTGAACCGGGCAACGATTTCTACATTATCGTGGAAGGATGTGCAACCGTCATGCAGAAACGTGGAGAGGTAAGGCATACAATGGTGGTTGAAATGAATGCATATACTCATTTACTCTTTTTATTTCTTGGGAACTTTCTTTTAGAGCGAAGAAGCAGCTGAAGTTGGTCGCCTTGGTCCATCGGATTACTTCGGAGAGATTGCGCTGCTGCTCGATCGACCCCGTGCCGCAACCGTCATTGCCCGCGGAGCGCTTAAATGCGTCAAGCTGGATCGGGCCCGGTTCGAACGTGTGCTCGGCCTGTGTGCCGATATTCTCAAGCGAAACATTACGCAGTATAACAGTTTCGTTTCACTGTCCGTTTAAGCGCAAAACCACAGCAGAAAAGAATCGATGCTGAACACATTGCCACAGGACTGGAAACGTGCCACAGCGAGTATACCGAGCAGAAGCGTGTTACGGTGGTACGGTTTGTTCAAGTCCATTAGCGATGTGCTTTTGTCTAGTGCGCAGGCTCTTGCCGCCTATTATTTCTTTAGATGTGTTGCCCGTGCTAGTAACGTGGAACATAAGCATTGGGAGGAGGACATGGGTTTGCTTCGTGTGGCATTGACACTGTGCATGGAAGAACGGTAAAGGATGCGGAAAGAATAGAAAACTGGCAACATAATGGCTGGTAGTTATTTCATTTCGTCGTCCTTCTTTTTGTGATGTGAGTGTTTTGTTTCTCCGTTTAACGTTGCTAGTAAGAATTAGCAATTTCGAAACGATTCTCACGCAATTCAATTTCAAATTCATCATCGATTCTTACCGATTCGCTCGCGTGAAGCTGCACAGGGACATTTGGTTGGATATATTGTAAAACAAAACAACAAAAACATACTACAAAATAGAACTCGAAATGTAGGTGAAACACGTGTGAAGTTGCTGTGCATACGTTTTGCTGGGCGAAAATGGTGTGCGTGTGTTTGTTCTGTTTGCACACGCGTATAGTTTACTTAAACGAATGAGCTGGAAGGAAAACACTGGTCAGCACTTTATAAATGTCGTTGGTACGATGGTTAGTGGAGCACCGTTGTTGTATTAGAACCGGCTCACCGGAAAGAAGTACGGACGTGACAAAATTCGACAGGCGGGTTACGAAAATGGTTAGGAAATATTGTGCATAGTATCGAGTTAGATATTGTCAGCGTTTAATTTCACGTCTCTATAAATTAATGCAATGAATTAGTTAAGTATTTATAACCGACTATTTGTGTTAAGCGAGCAACAAGAACGTCAGTGTAAAAAAAGGGCAGCAAAAGAAAAAAACAAACTGACGAAAGGGCAATGGGAGCATCTTGTGTATAGAAAATAGTCTAAAACATGACTGTGGTAGGCAAACACGACAAAACAAAAATCAAACGTTTGGAAAACAGGTACAGTGAACATATGCTAAAACAACAACAGACGAAGGTCCAAGAAAAAGAAAACAAACAAAAAACGATACATCAAATGAACTGTTCATAATGAGAGCTATAGCAAAACAATTGGAATTAGCACGAGTACGGCGCTTCTTAACAACTTTTAATCGATACGTTTTATCGAACTTTGTAATTGAAAATCCATTTTGTATACCGGAATGAAGATAACGAAACTTCAACAACTAAGCTGATTAAAACGCATTAAAACCAAAAGAAGGGGAGGGGTGCAGCATCAGCGGTCGGCTGTTGTAAGCGTTTCAAAACAGCGGCCCCTCCTCCGGTGGTAGCAGCACAATTAATTAAACAGTATGAAAAATGGAACAACTTTACCGAAGGAAGTGAGAGAGAGAGATACCGGTGCAATACAGGAACCAAGATGCAACAGGTACACTAACACTTTTTCAACGTTTTTAGCTGTTTGGTGTCTTTGGTATATGTTGATGTAAAACTATGCTAAAACAGCGCATACGCTGGTAATCCCATAAACAATCAAACACACACACAATACAAGACAAGAAAGTTAGGGAGACATGTGTCGTTTCGTAAACGTCGTTTAAGATTGAAACTTGAGTTTTAATGCTTAAACACTTTATCTTGTCATTGCATTGAATCTGTCCGGCTCAGAGGACGATACTTTTACGCATTATAAATGGACTCTTCGTGTACGACTTTCGCATTCGTTTCACTTTATAATTCTAACGACACATTCAGACACACAAAAGGAAATACCCACATATTCTCCCACTACTCCCACGATGTGATGTTGCCTTGTGAGATGTTTTAATGTACAGTATAATGACAAAAAAAGTAATAAACATGAACTATAGTGCAGAATGGTGCTTTAGAACGACGGTTGGAAAAGGCGGGAGTGTCCGTACTGCGGGGAGCAGAGAAGTATGTTACTTTGCGTTACGTTACGTTACGTTGATCTGCCAAACGCCTGTAATTCATTCAAATACTATGCACTAACCGTCAACAGCTTACCGGTAATGTGTTGTTTGCTACCCAAAACAACTTGCCGCCCCCCTCAAATGTGCCGCTTTTCATCTTTTATTGTGCGTAACGTTAAACACATTCAGAGCATTGCAAAAAAAACAATAGCTGTAACGTAGCTTTGTGCTAATTGCGCAACTCTTAAAGCTTGCAGGCTAGATAACAAAGGGATAGATTTAGAAATTGTCACAAGGCTGGTCCTTTATTTTGTCTATCGTCCCAAACACACACACTCACACATTATACATTTTATCGCAAATTAGAAAAAAAAAACATGAATTAGCGAATGAAATTTTATTATAGAACGCATCCTAGTGACCGACTAAATATGCTAGAAAGTAGAACCGAAAAGATCCAATTTTTGTCCCATCTTCCTTCCGTCTAGGGGGAAAAGCTACATTACTTAACACTTAAGACGCTAGTTAAATGAGCTCTAACGACGAAATGGAACGTAAATCAATATAAAGAACCAAATGCGGATGATCGTCTTTGGCGGATGAAGCACTTTTCGAATCGAACAATTCAACCTCAACCTCTTGTAGACGTTTGTTGGGTTATGGTCCATGTTTGCATTAGCTAGAGCGATAGGACGATCCGCCGAGGGATGAAAGAAACGTTGTGTTAAATTACTAGCACCTTCCCCTTCTTCTTCAATCCCTGTGAGCCAAATTTTGCTGTAGATGAGTCTCTTTATATCTTCCCGTACGCGTCGTCTACAAGCAACCGATTTCGTGTAGTGTGTGCACTAGGAACATTTGACGTATTATAAGACTATAGTTCTTTCCCTACCCACATTAGTGCGTGTCTACGGTGTAAGTGAACTCTGCTCGACCACATTCAGGCGTTTGTTACTCAAAACCGATAGGAACTACGTGGATGCGGAGCGATACACTTTCGCTGTGACGAATTTCACTGTTTTAGTAACTGTAGTGTGGTAGTCACCGTTTCCAGTTTTTCTTTCCGGTTCGTGCAGAGTAGTTAACGTTATCTTTTGTATAAGAAAGTTCTATTTTCTCCACCTAAAAGAATAATTATCGAAAATCAATACGCGTATACTGACAGGAATGAGGGAGAAGGTTCTTTTTATTCGTTTGGGTGTTTTTGGGGGAAACTGTTAGAAGAGAATCTAATGTTCTAGTGGTATTTTATTTTTTCGTGTTTTAGTATCTTTTTCATGTGTGCGCGAGAGTAAGCGATTGTAGACCGATGTAAAGCTACCAACAGTGCGGAAGACAGGTTTAAATTGACCTCTTGCTAACACACTCAGTGTCAGGTGTTACTAACAGATATCCTCTTTTTCTCGTTGTCTTACTAACGACGATGGTACCTCTTCTGGTGGTCTTTCGGTTCTGTCATACGCTATAGATTTATGGGAATTAATACATGTTTGAGTGATACAGATGTGAGAAAAGATAACGCCCGCGGAAGCAAGTGTGGAGCAAAATGGCGCAAAGTGCATGGTAAAAATGTGAGTGTGAAGGAAGTGGAAATAATAAAAAAAACAAGAAAATCGAAACATTGTGCTTTGCTCGTTTCCAAAGAGGATTTACTAACGTGAGTTCCTTTTTTGGGTTTCTTTTATTATAACTTATTACAAAAAAACACCGTTCACGAAACGCATGCTCACTTTCATCGCTTGTTTACATTCACAGTTTCATCTCCAAACGAATCACTTCGCCCGCTCCAAGGAAAATTTGCTCACCATCATCGGCTATGTACTCCGAAAAGCTTAGACGGGCCGTTTCACGCATGCCAATTCGTTTCATAAGTCGCAGAGAGGTGGCATTTGTTGCTTCCACCGATACTGTTTGTACCGACGGCCAACGTGCACGAACCAATTCGAATTGTTTCTCCATCAATTGACGAGCGATCGAATGGCCACGATGAGCAGGATGTACAGCCAGCATGTGGACGTGGTACGAAGTGGAACTCTCTTTGCCTAAAGAACGTCCAGCTAGACACTCCAGAAACGCTACAATTTCGGCAAACTTTCGTGTAGTGATTGGTACCGTAGCGGAACTCGCTGCAAGTCCTCCAATTGCAAGGCCAACTATCTCACGACTACTAGTTGCCCGTACAAGAACCGTGGTACCGTGGTTCAGGAACGAGAGGGCATTTTCCATGTCGTCCACCGTTACGTCGGGACCATCGCGATGGGCAATGGTCAGTGGTTCTTCGGGATAGAAATAGGTGGCTAAAGCGGCACGAACCAGCTCCCTATCGGATACCGTTGCAATAAAGTACTCGTAACTCATCTCAACGCTGGTACGGTTTGAACGATACTAATGCGAGTTTACTGCAACTGCACGGTTTGTTCGATCGCAACATAATGGGAATGGGAAATAAGCGTGAGAAGGTACAGCTTTCTGATTTACATAAGTTGCGAACTGTGCGTGCTTTGCGAGCTGAAACAATGTTAGTTTGCTGTTACAGGCGACCTCGGACTCTAGTGATCTTAGCCATTTTTCACATTATTTTTAGTTCCGGTTTTTTGTTGGTTAAAATTTATTAAAAAGAGAGATCAAAATGCCGAAAATTAGTACCTTTAATCACTCTTAGTAAAAGAGAGCTTTATGTTCGCATTTGTTATTATATTTTTGAGGTTTGCTTGGTTCTAGTAGGAAATTAAGGAAAATATCTTAAGAATAATTAAATTTAGAATATTTTATTTATTTCATGTTTGTCAATTTCTACATAGCCTTAAGGATTATGTCCTGAAGTATGGATGATAAGTTATTGGATACTAAGTGAAACGGATCTTGGCAATGAGTATATTTATCTTCCTACTTAGCTCAAAGATCTACTACTGAATCTACCCAATGGTTCTTTTTTCATTTTAACCCCTAAAATTCATCGGGAACAACAACCCTGTGGTTTGTTTGAAAAAGCTCAGATCGGGAACTGTGTCTCTTCGGAAAGTGCAGCCGGTAAGCTAATGACAGCAGCTGGAATCGTTATACCACCGGTATCGTGTACCACGGAATCGACGCTTTCGAGTGGCAGAAAACAATCGAACGAAATCTCGGGAGCATGCTGTGGCTGACTTCCATTGACCGTGGCACCCATACCCAACCCATGCTGGACCCGATGACCAATGTCCTGCTCGTTGTCGCACTCTAACTGAGAGTCTTCATCTTTGGTTCTTATCAAACCCGCCTTATGATTGGCCTGGTGCCGTTTAAGATTCTGTGCATTAATCGACGCATAATCGCAGAGCGTGCATTTCATCTGCTGGTACTCCTGCGGATGCTGGCTTTGTATGTGGCAGCGTAGGGCACTCGGTTGCACAACCTTAATGCCACAGGTTTTGCACTGGTACGCTCGCTCATTCCGATGGCGCCGTTCGTGGTAGCTAAGTGCGCTCGGATCCGCTGTCCGGAAGGTACAGCTTTTGCAGGCCAGTGGCTTCAAACCCGAATGCTGCCTGATGTGAATCTGTGATGGAAGAGATAAGTCAATTGATGTAAAAACACGCTCGAGGGGTAAACTTACGTTCAGTGTTGCCTTTCGGGCACATTTGTATCCACAAACATTGCACACGAAAGGTTTTATTTTCAGGTGTACCGTCTTGATGTGTTTGGAAAGAATCTTCGAGTTGGAGAACATGTGCTTGCAAATGTTGCATCGCCGTTTCGCGTACCAGCGTGGTTTCTCCTCCAGCTCGTCTTCGTACTCGTACGTCTCCTCCTTGCGATGTAACGCCTCATGAACGGAACGTTGTGACGTGTTGACGAACTTTTTACCACATATCCGGCAGGAAATATCGACCGCTTGGTTTAGGCGGTGCGTTTGCAAGTGCTTAAACACGTGCACCGTGTACACGAAACGCTTTTCACACACCGGACACCGTAGCATACCCAGATCGATCTGATGTTCTCGCCACACATGCATTAGGCATGGTTTCCAGGAATCGAACTTACCGTCACATTGACTACATTTGAAGCTGAAACGTTTCCGTGGCACGCCAGCTTTAGCGCTACCATCGGTTGATTCAGGGATTGGATCACTTTCTGCGTGACAGCGCAAATGCTGGTCGCGGATATCGAACGATGCGAACTTGTACGGGCAACCCTTGCGGGAGCATTTGTGTGGTTTTTCGTACTGGAATCGCTCCGTCAGTGATTTCAGTGTGACGGTTTTTAGAAAGTCATCTTCGTGGTCGCTTTCCTCTTCGCTAGGAGTACTTGGTTCCGGTTTAGTTTTTTTAGCACGTGTTCGTCGAGTACCTTTCAGGTTTGGTGGGTTGTAATTGTTTGGTTCATCTTCGCATGATGATGAGGTGCGATAAGAAGATTGCTCAACGGTGGACGTATTGGAGGAGGTTGATGGTTTAATATGGAAGTCAAACTGATCGTCGACTTCGTCGTCCTCGTCTTCCTGCTTTATTCGACTGTATCGAAACCTTTTTTGGCTGAAATTTCCATGCTTCTCGTCCACGTGTCGCTCAACGTTGTTTGAGGCCAGTCTACGATCATCATGGGCATTCCGTTTATTCATACGCCCGGTTTGTTCGGCGGCTTTCTTGCCTGTTCGTTTTGTTCGGCAACTAGGTGACATATTATCTGATTCCTCATAGTTATTGCTTCCGGACGCAACGTGATGATATTTTTCACGAGTTAAATCTTGATCCAAACCCTAAAATTGGCACACTCAATTTGTTAAATATGAAGCCCACTCGAGTTCGAAAGCTTACCGATGTGGACACGTTAGCACCATTATTGTTGCAGTAGTCTATTCCCGGTTTAATGAACATGTTGATTTGTACAAAATTATGAGGAACATTTATTACACAGCTGTTGTTATCGGCCAAAGGAATCGATACGATTACTTTGTATTTTTAGAAACGGCACAACAAACCTGAAAACAAATAAAAACAACCGGTGTCGCGGTTTGACAGTTACAACCAGGCAGTGTTGCCAATTCTTCTAGAACAGAAAATTATAATTTTTTATCATTTCACAAACATAAAAGTAAAGACATTTTACTTGTTAAATATTGCGAACGATATTGAATATATTTTCATTAAAGAAGGAGCTTCTCATGCAGTTTTTATTGAATAAATCGCTCGGTCTTTTTCAACCACCACATTGTGTCATCCAAATCCGCAACCAAAAAGGGCTCATTTGGCGCACATGCTCGCTGACACTGTTGACATTTGTTCTCTTCCACTCTTCCTCGGAAACACACATTCGCGTTTTGCCGACACAAAATCGTTTGTGCGAAGGGAAAAAAGCCATCCTTGTTCGGTAATTTTGCGGTTCTGTGATAAAGCTAGCTAGCGTTTTCTAACTTCTTCCTAGAGCATATTCAACGCAACGAAGTTTCGCTTCCGCAACCAAACCGTGTTGAGTGGCACCGCTGTGTAACGGTGCGGCACCGAACCGGGACGGAAGTTTTGTCCATCGTCGATCGAGAACCGTTTCGAAGCAGACAGGGTATGGTCATGTCCCTGCTGAGGTGCTGAAACGAAACGGAAGAAAGAAAGAACCGTGCGAGCTGCTGCATCAGTTTCTCCGACGAAAAGGTTATCTATCAAACGTCCAGCCCGGTGCATTTGTAGCAGCGTGATTACTACTCTGTCTGTGCACGAAACAGCCTGACCCAGGCGGTTGTGTTGTAAACAATGGCCTCCCCGCTAGAGTATTATGTTAATTTTGTCCGCACACAGAGTAGTGCAGGTAAGGGGATATGGAATTATGTAAACAAAGACGGTTTTCCAATGCAATTTTCTTTAAAACATTTTTTTTTCAGGTAACTTTCGCGAACTGGTGGTATATTTGATCGATTCGGTCGAGCTGGTGACGAAGAATGGCAACATCTTGGACAATGTAATGGAAACGTTAGATATTCAGCAGCATTCGTTGGGCTACCTGTTTGTGCTATCGGCGAAGTTTAACGATTCGAGTGTAAGCATGGTCGTTGCTGTTGGTGGCTGTTTTCGGGTGTTATTAACTCCAATTCTTTATCCGCAGAATGTCGACGATACAGATAATGTACTACGAAGTGTGCGGGAATTCATAACCTCCTGCGATGCCGAACAAGTGCGATTTGCACCACAAGTTTGTAAGTTTCGATAATTTTATGCAGGTTACCATAGAGATCCCTGACAGCAGAGTTGAGGATTCTCGTTTCCGTTTAGTTTATTTAAAATTGGTCCCTTCTTTTGTCGTTAGATTACGAACTCTGCCATCATCTGACAACGGCACTGGTGAAAAACAAACAACACATCATTCAGGGCATACACGTGCTGGTGCTTGCCCTGGAGAAGATACGTCTGTTCAACAACCAGCTAACACCCATCCATGCCGACCTATGTCAGCTGTGCCTGTGTGCGAAGGTGTTCAATCCGGCGATACGCTTGCTGGACTACGACATAGCCGCGATCGCCACCACCGATGACAACTACGCGGACACGAAGTACTTCCTGCTGTACTATTACTACGGTGGTATGATCTACACGGCGGTGAAGAACTACGAGCGGGCGCTGTACTTTTTCGAGGTGGCCGTCTCGACACCCGCACTCGCGATGTCGCACATTATGCTCGAATCGTACAAGAAGTACATCCTGGTGTCGCTCATCCTGCACGGCAAGGTGGTACCGATACCGAAGTACTCGTCGCAGGTGATTACCCGGTTTATGAAGCCGCTCAGCCACGCGTACCACGATTTGTCCAGCGCGTACAACACCTCGTCACCGGATGAGGTGCGGAATGTGGTGAACAAGTTCCGCGACACGTTCCAGCGGGACACGAACATGGGACTGGTGAAGCAGGTCGTTGCATCGCTGTATAAGAAAAACATCCAGCGATTGACGAAAACGTTCCTTACGCTGTCGCTGGCAGATGTGGCTAGCCGTGTGCAGCTGAGCGGACCGGCAGAAGCGGAGAAATATATTCTCAATATGGTACGTACGGAAGAGGCAAGGTGATAGGAGTATACAGATTAATTTATGTCATTGAATTATAGATCAAATCCGGTGAGATATTTGCCACCATCAATCAGAAGGATGGTATGGTCGTGTTCAAGGATGATCCCCAGGAGTACAACGACCCGGAGGTGTTCGAAATGGTGCAGCATCAAATAGGCTTAGTGATGGCGCTGAACAAACAAATTCTTAAGATGGATGAAGAGATAATGCTCAACCCAGTGGTAAGTAAACTGGCCGACAAACTGCCCCGAAAGGTTTGATACAAACGGACGCTAATGTTTGGGTCGTTCGCATTGCATTTCAGTTTGTTAAAAAATCGTTTGGCAACCAGGAAGATGACGGAATCGGTTGCAATTCGAAGGTTTATAGTAGGTGAGTTGCATTTATTGCAATAATTTATTATTCGTTGTATTTAACAAACTGATTACGTTTTTTGTTTCAGTGATCCAACGGAATAAATTGTTGATTATGTAAAAAAGCAGAAAGCAAAACCCCAACATAACGAAATAATGGCATCCAGTAAAGCAGGGCATGAACAACGGCAGGAACAGGAATGGCACGAATCCCAACGAATTGAACTGATAAACTTAAAAGAAAAACGGCCGATAAGACAGTGGTAGAAGCAAAGAGCTAACAGAGAGGAGAAAAAAAAACGTTCGGATAACGCTTTTCATAAGAAGCTTGCTGGGAATTGTTGCAAAAGTTTCCCCAGTTTCTTAAGTAATGTCATTCGTTTCATATTACGTTCGGTTTTCTTTACCCCGTACGGATCAGTGGTTTCGAGGCAATGCAAGCACACAGAATGAACGCAAGAGAACGCAACAAAACTGGAAGCTTCCCGTTTTGGTTGGTCATCCTGTCCTTCTGGGACCGACGGGGTCCCCTTCGTGGCCAGTGTTGATAAAGAAAGAGGAAAGTGAAGTAATGATCGATGTAATAAAATGAAGACCGGATTTGAGGATGTAAAGCACAGTGTCGTCACAGTGGTAAGAAGAAATGTTAAGCCGAAATTAATGACCGAGGTGAGTGAATATAATTACTTACTTGAACTGTAATCCGTTGTTGGTACTTCCAGCTCAATCATTCTTATTTTGCCCTCTCGGTGGAAAAATCCACACCTTTCAATTAGCCCAGCTTAGAGCACTTAAAGGACAACATTGTCTGGTGTCTTTCTAATGACGTCCAGATGGCCATTCGGTATTTACCCATCCACCTTAGACATGATGCACATATGTGTTATACATTTTCCATTACGGTTCTGTTGAAATTCAATGATATGGTTGAGTTGTTTTATTTTTCTTATGTTTTTTTTCCTTCTCTTGTTTCGTTATGCTTTTGTTTCATTTCATGATGTTTTTTTTCTGTTTTGTCATTTTTAAATTTCATTGAAATTGCTATTGTTAGCGGAGTAAAGTTTTGTTTCTTACAATTTTTAATTTCACTGTCTGTTTGTTTTTTTTTTCTCTTTCTAAACATTTCTACAGTCCCATTGTGAATACCTAGGATCACTTATTTAGCTTCTCTTTTTCACCATTTCTGCTCGCTCTTTTCCGGCGACCCATTCACGGGCACGGCGAAAATCTTTCAGTTTTGAAAGTGCCTTGCATTTTTCTTTTGTTTAATTATGCATCTCAACTGGTTCGCGCGTGTGTGTGTTTTCTCTTTTCCTTTCCAATGGTTCTTTGCTTTGGTTTACAAGAGAAGAGATGCTCCCTTTTTACTTGGTATCGCTTCGTTTGCTAATGTGACCACTGTTTGTTCGCTTCGTTTGCTAAACATTTTATCATTATGAGAGATTATCTTAAATTCCATGTGTCTTAATTTTCGTGTTGCATTGCATGCAAAGGAAAAAAACATAATACGAAAAAAAACTGTTCTACTTACGGGGTTATTCAAATGTTTTCTCATTCTCGTTTAGTCGTTGGTTTGGACACTCTTGCTCTTACAACGTATAACTTAATGCATTTCTTTTTTATCAACATTACCCGGGAGGTAGTAGCACGGAAAGAAAACAATGAAAGGAACATTTGTAGCTTCATTTCTCACATGTTTTATGTTGTATGTCCGTATGTCGAGTGTTCGCATGTGTGTGTTTATCGCATACCATGTTAAGTACTGGTGCTCGTTTTGCAATTACCTTCACACCGCTTTCCAATTGTTTTTAACTTTCTATCCACCTTTCCTCTCGTTACAAATCTACGTTTTACTATCGCACCTACGCGGTCACACAGTCACTACATCGATCCATTCGGGTTTCTACTTCCTCACCACGGCGTAAACCATCGTCCACCGTTATCCTAATCGACACCACTTTCTGCCACTCTCCGTCCACCTCCGTTTATTGTCATGAAGTCTTGGATTCGTCTTGCGTTTTTTTGCTTTATTTTCCTCTTTATCTTGAGGTGAATCAGAATTGAGAAGTGCAACCGTTGGTTTTTACTTTGTTTTCTTGTGTAGTTTATCTGTTTTTCCTTTTTCCGTTTTGTTTTATCATCTTTGCGTTTGCTTTTATATGGTGCTTTTGTTTGTTTGTTTTTAGTTTTACATTATAAGCGATTGGTTTTCTACTTTGTAACTGTTTTTTGTTTGTTTTGTTTGTTTTGTAATTTCTTTTTGTAAAGGATGTGTTGGTTTACTATTTTACAATAATTTGGTAGAGAAAATCTATTGCGTATGCTTATTTGGGAGGTTTTGTTCAAGGGAGGTTTCTGTTTTGTTTACACTCTACATGTTTTGGCAAATTTGTAACGGGGATAAGTTGTATTTCTTTTTATCGGTTTGCTGTAAAAGTGTTTGTATTTCCTGTTTTATATTTTTCCTGCCTCATGTGTTCTGCTTTCGGACAGTGGCGAATTCGAGTGTTTTTTTTTTGGTAGGAAATCGATACTCTTGAAGAAGAGATGGAAGGATCTTCCGGCACCAAACAATGGTTCACTACATTCGAACGGATCACGGATCCACGTTATTTACACCGATGTGTTTGTGTGTGTATCGAAAAGAAAGTGGCTTCTCCACTCTAAATTAGCTATTAAACTCAGCAAAGGTAGTAAACGCAGCATTAGTGTTTTTTTTTTAGTAATTCTTGCATCAGATTTAACAAGTGTGTTCACTAGTGAATCCTTCCCTGTCTTTGCATTCTCTAACAGGTGTGTTTGTTGCGAATGTATTGCTCAAACGTCGAACGTTGAACTCTTTATAATAGTCTCCCTTCAACTATTGACTTTTGGACAAGGACCATACCTCAATACTCCATGCCTAATTTGAATTAGCTCTATTTTAACATTGTTTTCAATTGTTACTAACCTTCAAGTGTTTCATTCCGTCACGGTATATCGTTCTCACGCAGCGCGAGCCTTACGGATAATAAACCGAATTACACTAACTTTTTTATTGTAAGCCAAAAAGAATATGATTACACCCGTTTAATAAAAGATTGATATTTTAGTTAATTTTACTCCACAGTTTGGCAGTTTTTGGTTGTGTAATTTAAATTTCGTTTAACCGTCGTCAACGGTGCTGGGGCAACATCCGATTCGGAGCCACATGTGTGGGTTTTTTTTCGTGTAGACGTGTTAATGGACAGTATGGCGGTTAGCATCGTTAACTGCAACGTTAAATTACAACGGAATACGTGGTACGTGTAACCGAATGACTTCAACGGACATTGTGTGTGTGTAAATAACATTAAGCGTGTCAAAATCGAACGCATTTTGGCAGTTTAGAGGGTTTTTGTTTGTTTGTTTTGTTGCCTATAAACGATGAATTTCCGGACTGATCTTCCTTTCCGGTGAGTTGATCAAGTGATCAGTGATCGGATTTTTCAGTTTTCACAGTAAAGAGTTGGCAGTTTTAATATATTTTAAACGCTCTTACTCATACCTACAGTGTGCCTTAAAGCATTAACACCGGTGTTGAAAATTGTGAGCTACCGCCAATGGAAAATTGACTAATAATTTAACTTCTGGACCCACGCCCTTTGTCAAAACCTAATAAACGGTAAAATCATACTGCGTTTGCTGCGTTCTCGTCCATGTTCTGTGTCATTCCACCGTGGTGAAGGTAACAGAACTTCCCATTAACAAAAAAGTAATAGTTTGTTGACCTTTCCACCACGGTAACACTCACTCCCTATGTACACCATCATGCGTCCACCTTGCGTTCGGTAAGAGTAAGCCCAATATAGCATTAGTTTTGGTCCGTTTTATTTTAAAGTGAAAAAATCGCTCAATGCAGCCAACCCGAACCCGTTGTGCCGTCGATTTGCCGATTATCCTGTACGTTAAGTGTTCTATCATTAATAAACTAGTGATCTACGTAACTCGTTTGTCCCGGGGGGGAGGGAAAGGGGCCTAACAATCGAATCCAAAACCGTTCAACAGACCTATTAATTATGAAACATCTTCTTTTTTTGTTCGACTCTTCCCCATTCCATCAAGAAAGGAGATGTCTGCTGCGTAACGATGGAACACGGTGAAGGAAAGTGTTACCATGCGTTACCGTGCGTTATTAATGTGGTTTAGTCTGCGACTGGATTATTATATGCTAATGTACGTTTAATGTAAGGTTTGTTTTTTTAAAATTCTCATCATTTGCTTCTTATCATTTTGTTTGCATTTTAAATTTGTTTGATTTAATCGATTTTAATATCCTGCGTTAGCTCTCCAGGGGGTTTTGGTTTAATGACCATCCATCCAATATCTGCCAGCTATTTTGCTTTTGTACACACACACACTCTTCCACTCGCTGAATAGATATAATTTCAATTCAATTCAATTAATAATGAACAAGTCGGTTTTGTTCCGTACTTCCTTCCTTTAGATGTAACCGTCGCATTTACTGCTGTAACCATTTCGCTAATAAATCCTATACTCCTGTTTGCTAATAATACTCTATCTCGCATCTTAAATCCTCCAAAGAATTGAGGCATAAACATGGAGACAGGCAGACCCTTCGTTCGATATTCGTAC
This sequence comes from Anopheles culicifacies, assembly GCA_000473375.1. Lineage (NCBI taxonomy): Eukaryota > Metazoa > Arthropoda > Insecta > Diptera > Culicidae > Anopheles > Anopheles culicifacies. The sequence goes on from AXCM01003578.1 coordinate 16,955, forward strand.
GGTAAAAGCTCTGCAAAATGCGTCGATTGTTTGTGTGGTAAGACGTGTAGAGTACATCTTCTTGTAGGAAAAAAGAGTTTGGACTCCAATTGGAGTTCGTATTGAGAGAGAAAGATGTTTGAGTGAAAGTACAATTTGTTTGCTAGAATAAGACCATTAGACCAAGGTCTTACACTACCGGAATAAACGCATAATCGACTCTTTGCTCTGGGATCTTTACGAGAATCTCGGAAGTACTTGTTGGGTGTTTTGATTTCACTCGTCCAAGGTAGTACAAACGATCTGCTGCCACTTCATAACCGATCCATCTAACCCCATCTCATCCATTCCAGCCTTTTGCGGGCATTATATAACGTAATAATTGTTTGTCTTTGATTTGTATCGTTTACTAGAAGTAATACTAAAACGTAGTACATAGTAGTGTGTGACCTCGTCCCCGACGGAGGTCGTCGCGCCCGCTTCTAGGGCTCCCTACACAGCTGGGACAGTTCCTTCTTTTGATTTACGTTCTGCTGCTGACGTTTATGTTCAATCCTACAATGGTCTATAGTAAAATTGTGTAGAATTAGAATGACTAACAGATGGGCTTCCAATTTGCGCCGCATTTATTTTGTTTCCTAGGTAGTAATGATTAGTTTCACTATCCGCTACATCCGCTACAAGTAGTAAAGTTAGTTAGTAGTTTGCTCTCTCTGCACCGCCAGTAGCAGCTAGTGTATGGTAGCGACATTCGCAGTAGTAATGCTCCATCGTCCAGTGACGCACGGCTCCAGCGTGACGTAGCGGTGAGTGTCGAGAGTAGAAAAGAAGTACACGATACTTTGCTGCTATTATTGCTCAGTCCATCATTTTCCTGCTGCTGCTGCTGCTGCTCACTGGTGACGCCCATTTGGCGCTCGTTTGGCATATCGTCGGTTTGGTTGGTTTGCATGGGAAGACAATTCTGTACGGCATTGGGTGTTGGTCGAGAACGCGGTCAGACCGTGGTAACGCGGTCGATCTCGACATACCGTACAGAATTGTCGTTTTGTCAGCAAATCACCTCTTTGTCTTCGAACACGGCCGTATCCATGGAGCTGAGCGATTTCAGGCGCGTCTGGAGCACGCTCGTGCGTCGACAGTTGCGTTTGATTTTTCTAAAAGAAGATACGCGATACGCGTGAAAATCCCAATTATAATCTCTCAGATGTAGGAGAACTTCATAGATTTAGGTATATTGAAGAAGCTACTTGAAAGTCTAATACCTGTATAGATATCCGAATAGTCCGCAGCATAGTACCAGCAGAAGAACGCTTAGTCCAGCCAGGATCTCAGCCGGAAGTCGCAACAGCGCAGAACAATGTGTGAAGGCTTCATCCTCCCCCGAAGGACACTGCTCAATGCCATCGCACCAGATGGAAGCATTCACACAAGCGTTCAGATCGGGACAAAGATAGGGACATTCTTCCTGTACTAAAGCTTTATGAAAGAAAGACATTAAACATCATTAAAATGGGTTTTCGCAGCTATATTAAGTCTTCACTTACCATAGCTTGCTGATGGTCGTTTTGTAAGCTCCAGCCAACTAAACGCATAATGGCCACCCTCATCCGGATTGAGGAACTCCACCGAAACGACCCGAGATGCTTCCGCACCGAAGAACGGATGCTTGCGACCCCACCCAGCACTAAACACCTCCACTACGTGCCGATGCTTGGTCTCCTCGGGCAGTGGACAGGCGGTCACCGAGATGCCTTCGCCATTGGTTATGATGACGCGAGATTTAGTGTAACAGCGTATCGGTGTGACAGCACTAAAGCTGGCGTTATAAGCCAGTGGAGAAGCTGGATTGAATTTACGCAGAAACAGTCCTTTGAGACGGATATAGAGATACCGGTCGTAGGATGGTTCTATCAGCCATGGGCGATTACGACATTCGATCTGTGGAAGAGGGCAGGTTTCGATGTATTATTGTCCATTAAGATAGCGATTTCGAGGTACTTACATCGCCCGAAGAGAGCGTAACTACACCGGTGATGGCGTTCTTACGGCGCACGTCTTTGCACATCATTGGACCCTTTACAAACTCATACGTTGCCTCAAAGTTGAGCGAATCGGGATCATCTCCATTGGTCATATTGCTAGCACTGAAGTGAATCTCAACCTCGCGTCCGGTAGATGTGAACACGATCGGCAGGTAGGAATTGTTGGTCGAATTACACACACATCCTCGCGGAAAGAGAATCGATTCGTGCCAGGGGCGTTCGAAGATCTCAACGCGGGCGGTACTATCGCCGAAGCAGTACGATCGACCCGTGTCAGGATCTACACGTGAGTCACACGTCCGATTACCTGTCATAGCTCGATTGATCTCGATACGAATGCGTTCTCCACGCTGTGCTTCGAAGCGATAGATGCAGCTGTAATGAGGAGACAAAACAAAGCGTTACTTCAATGAAGACAAAGAACCGTAGGTAATACTCACTGCAGATGTTTTGCTCCTCCACGTCCAAAGAGGAAGATGTTCCGAACGCTCCGTATGGGATGTGGTCCTTTGCGTTCCATCTGGCTACTGGCGAAGCGTCGATGACATTCATTTTCACCGCCAATGGCAGTGCCGTCCTGTAGCAAATCGACGAATTCATAGCGCAGTGCAAACTGTAGCGGTCGAAGCACGGTCGAATCGGATGTTTTGAGTTCCAGTGTAACAAAGTCACTGCTCGAAACGTAACTCTCCGACAAGGTGCAGGGACGCGAGCTACTCATATTGAGGATGCCGTGATCGCAGGATCTCGGTACGGAACCGCGACAGTACCGGGCGATAATGTTGGTCGTGTTGGCACCGAATCGTATGCTGCTTCGTTGCGTTCCATCTTTATCGGTGGTGAGACTGAAACAAAGCGTCAAACTCGTTTAAGGCTTATTCACAGACAGCAGTAAAGACTCATCTTACCAGTCGAAATCCTTACAGGTGGGCACCTCTCTAAGAGGTCCATCCCAAATCCTCAACATTCCACTGCAATCCTCAGTTCTTTGGTATTGTAGAAGCTGTTCTTCGGTGGCACCGAATTCTGGTGCTAGCTCGAACTTCATCACTGATATCCACACTTTGAAACGAGTCGGCGAGGTGGAAAGTGCACCCGAGCGACGTGGAATATTAATTGCATCCAGTGCACGAGCTTCAGTACCCTGGGTAATAAACGGAGCATTCGTTTGATTACTAAAGGAGGATTCTTTTTGAGATTGAGAGCAGCCTACCTGCAGATGATAGAGGCAGGTTGTGTTGGGAGCAAGCGAATGTAAGGGATTCTGTAACACACCGTGTCCAGTTCCTCGGAGCCAAAACTCACAGACGCGCTTACTTTTCGCGTACGTCGGTGTCTGGATGTCAACAAACCGCACCGAGACCTGAGGAAACCGTTTAAAAGCAGCTCGTTTATTGGGGGAACTCATCACCTCCACTCAGATTGCGTGTTCTTACCTCAAGTTGAAACCCATGCAGCGAGTGTCCACTAGTTTGCGGTGTATTGAAGGTACCGTAGGGTGATGTGGTGAACTCCACCAACAGTTCCGGACCGCTCGAGATGGCTTGCGGTATTGCTTGTCCACCACCGCAAATCTTCAAAATGATCGGATCGCGTGTCGTGTACCCATCGTAGACAGTAATGTAATCCTGCAAATTGTAGGAATGTAATCCCGAAAGAAACGAACAGTAAGAATCTGTGCTGGATGAGGTTGTTGAGATACGAGATGATGAGACGCGCGCTCTACTTAAAAAAAAGTGACAGATTATAGTCGCTAAGAGCAAGTGGTTGTGAGAACGATAGAGAGATAGAGTTTGGGAGACAAAAGTTCATGATAGTATACTATAAAATGTGTGAGATAAAAAGAGAGAGCGAGAGAGAGATAGTAGGAGCGAGCGAAAGAATCACTATGGTTGAGTGCACTTAGTGAATAATGAGCGTTAGTAGTATGTGTAGACTCTACCGTATCGATACATCTAAAAACATGACGTAAAGAAGACTAGCTCTTCAATCAATCTAGTAAAATGCGGGCTTGTGGTTTTCACAAAATCCCCAAATTAACTATCTCATATCAGAATCTATAGAGTACATAGCTACTACACGGTTCAAGGTAAGGGAATTACTAGATAAATTTAAAGTATTTCGTGCATCATCTCCAATCGGATTTGGCCAATACAAAGGTGCATTTTTCTATTGAATTGTCTGCTCTGTACAATCTACCATCTTTTTGATCTTTTACTATGAGCTTATGAGCCTACAATTCTAAAATTCAACAGCGAGACTTTTTGTAGAACTAGCACTAAATACTAAAGCGAATTTAATGTAGCATTCCAGCTCTCCGTACATAACCTCAGAAACGGATGACACTAAACACAGATCGAGCAGGGGGGGGTGCCATAAAGCTACGGTCTAAGGACATTACCAAAGTACCAGGAGAAGTAAATCATGCATCGTAACGTTACAATTCAATTGTGTTTCGGGTCAGTGGAATGCACTTCAGTGGGCAATTCCATTTCAGTGGGAGGACATATGCAAACCCAACGTTGCCTGTCATTCGATTATTTATCCTTGAGCATTCTGTGCCAGAAGTGTACGGTACAACATCGTACTGTTGAGATGTTACCATGTGCTCGGCTAATTAACACGAAGCAATAGAACAATACGATTAATTGATGAAAAGCCACTGACTACAGCCAGGGTGTAGTCGATCGTATGGGAAGGAGGATAGTCAATCGAAGTGCTACTTCCATCAGTGTGTGTGTGTGGTTCGTTTTGTGTTCCCTCTGTGAAGCTAACCTCAAGCACTTAGATGAGCAGAGATCAAAGTGATTTAAATGGAGCGGGTTTTCTGACTCGTATTGCAACTTTCCAATGGATGGGTGGGTTGACTTTACGCATTTATCTGTTGTAGCACGGTTGGAACTCCGGCAGCGTTGACTATTGATTTCTAGATGACAGTTTCTCTCTGTACACTCTGTACACATTGACATAAATCTATTCTCGGGAACAAACTTCGTTCCGTTCATCTTTCATTCCTCGACTGGTCGATATTAATCTAGCATCGAAAGCGAAACTTCTGCAGTACGGTAGAATTTATCGACATAATTTATGACCTGTACCGATGTCCCACGAGCGAACCAAACGCGCCATATCGCCATTGGCATTGGAAAGCACTCGCGGGACGTATTCCCTCGATGGTGTAGATTGACATCGCGGTGGCTCGTGATGTCTCGATGGAATCGATCAAATATCGATGCCCTGTTGCGATGCTGTGTGTGCGTGTGTCCCTCGTCCTGTCAACCCCTCAAGTGTGCCCCAACTGCACTCAGGCATCCCGAATCGTCCGACCAGTGAGTGACAGATAATGAATGCCGATAATAACTAATAAAAACTGCTTACGTTCGAGTATGGCGGCGACGGAGACGTGTTGTCAGAAATCGTGCCCAAAATTCTACCGTCCCTAGGTCCCCGTGGAGGCGTTGGGACAGACGTCCCAATTTTTAGGTGCGAGCTCTTCGGTTGAGATGTGATCAGAGAGAGTGTGAGATGAAATTTTTATCGATCGATTTTATTCCGTATTCCGCTCGGGGGTTATTATTTGGGTGATTTTTACAATGTCGTTTTATTGTACGAGAGTGCTTCATATCTTCCAGCTACTGACTGATTCCACTCCTCCTCTGTGACAACGGTTGATTGTCGATGGGGAAGAGGAATGGTCCCGCTTGTGGCACCTTTTTTTTCTTCTTTTGCCACTTTATTGTTATAGCTATAACGCTCCCAGCAAAGCTCCTGACAACGTCCAGGCACAAAAGAGTTGGCAAATGGCATCACACTTCACGTTCCCGCCCGGTTTAATGTCAGCTTCCCCGTTTTTCGGAGATGTGTCCTTTTCTTCTGTTGTGCTGTTGGCAGAAGGTTATCAAACCAGTTTGGTGGAGGTTGGATTTTGAAACCTTTCAGCTCGTAAAACTCTTTATACTGTCCGCGTATGGATTGCATTTAAAATCTCTCCGGCACTCGGCGGTGCTTGGGAATCGGTTTTCAATAGCATCGTAAAGATCCGTAACTTTGTGCGAAACAACACCGTACTCTGTAGTAGTCCTTCTATGATGTGGTGCAATTAAGCTCATCATTATTTGGTAACGCGTTCTCTAAAACAAGGCTCTAAACAACAGCTGTCGTTCAACTTCATTGGTTCACCCGGAATGGTTGACTCTTCTCGTCCTTGTTTTTTTTTCTTGATTCAAAATAAAGGAATTCATAATGAAGCTCAGCTTCGGCCGGGGTTGCTTCGAAAGTAATGTGTTGATAATATGCAAAGTTTGGGATTAGATGCGAAGAGTCTTTAACGAACCCGTCAGAACCGAAACCACAAAACACTCCCCCTGTGGATGGACATTATGATCCTAACTTCCGTTTGTTACTCCGTTTGTAGTGAGCGGTTCTTTCTTCCACATTGCCCACTTGACTCATTCTCCTCCCAACCGCAAAAATAGACCCAACAGTTGGTGAACGATAGTAGACACCCCTTTTGCTTCGTGTAATGCTCTCTCATTGGAGCGTTCCTCGGAAGGATGATGGGCAGAGCAGTGAATTTACAATTTTAATGAGCATTATGTCACACGCGCCTCATGATGTGTGTTGTGTCACGCGGCGTGGTTGTATCGGTGTTGAATAGTTTGAAAGTGTTGCTTGTATTTGGTTCCTCTTTTTTTCCAACCAAACACTATGCTGCTTGTACGGCAACAGTCCCCGGGCGAGATGAGCGTCTTTGGGTGGGAGAAGTGGCGGATGTAAAGCTCGCATTTCACGTTTCATTAATTTACGCTTCATTTGTCAACCTTTGAATGGGCGACATTTTCAACAGCAGACATTCCAACAAGCGACATTGTATCTAACGGGCTTCAAAGAGGAAAGGAGAGCTGTCGCGATACCATGTCGGTAGAATGGTTCTTTGTGGTTCTCTTTAAGCTTGGGAGAATGTTAAAGGGAAGCGGGTTTGAAAGTTCCTTAAAGCTATACAAACTGCGTTTATACTTTGATGATGATGTGATGTTGGATTTGGACTAATTAGACGTATTTCATTCGAAACGTTTCCAGAAAGGTTTAGTCTTAATATTATTGGAAATTATTTTTTTTCGAAGATAGGAGTTATGTGGGACAATACATCAGAATTAGCATGGACATTTAGAAGACATTTCTCTTTCTTCTGTGAGTGTACAACCTCAAGAGGTCTTGGCCTACCAATTCTGGCTTTCGTGACTTAAATAAACTCGCAAACAAGATAGTCACTCGTACGTACGGTGGAACGGTCCAAATGGGATTCGAACCTCGATCTTGTCCGTTCGAAGAGCTGCGCCTCGGTGTCCTCGGCCACTGAGCCGCTCTTGAGATATTTATTCTTCTGTAATTTACACGTGCCATAATGGTCAGAGACCTCGGGATGGACCAGATTTCAAACCTATAAACTGTTGGAAGTGTCGTCAACATCATGAGGCCACCCTGACCACTCTGAAATTAATGATCTTTGAGATAATTATAAAATAAAAACTCATTTTATGTCATCTAAACTCAATAACCCTTCACTCCTTAATTCTTACGACAAAACTATTTCAATCTCCTCTAGTAAAAATTGACTCAAACCCTCAAAAATATCCCCCTGAGCTTCTTCTCCTACCTTCCAGTTATTTGCCTCATTAAAATAAGGACCAAACTGGATGTTAATGCAAATGCAATGTGTGTATCTGTGCATGGGTTAGATTTTTGCGGCTGGAAGAAAGATTAAGTACAGTACATTCGCTTTAGTGGCGAGATAAGAGAGGAGGAAAAAAAACGGTGCCCCAAACATGGCAACTTTTCTCTCCATCGTCGAAAAGCGGGCAAAGTTGTAGGGTGACCTGCATAAATTATCCCGTATCATTGAAAGTTTCGGTTTGTGTGTGTGTGTGTGTGTGGTGGAGAAAGATTTAAGGGGGTTTCGGCTTTCGAAATAAATAGTCACGGCTGCCGCCAATATCGCTCACTTCCGGGGGGTGCCGATAACAGAGTATACAGGGCGCGGAAATAAGTACTGGTAAAGTTTGCGTATTGTTTCATATTTTTTTTCTCTCTCTCTCTCTCTCTCTCTCTCTCTACACTGCTGAAGACACTCACCACCCAAGGTATGGTAAATTGAAAAGCATATAAAATTGAAATTAGCTCTTAAAACCCACTGGAAAATGCGTGCTGGGTGGGCCCGATCCACCAAAACCAAAGACAAGCACTACTAGCAAATATGAAGGAATTAAGTGGGAGCGATAAAAAGGGAAACCATTCGACGAAATTAAAGCCGAAGCTCAAACACAAACAAAAATGACTCAAACACAAACAAAAAATCACATCTGATCCATCCACGTTTTTTTTCGTTTCTTTGCTTTCTTCACACACACAAAAGCAAAAAACCATCCTTCTTTTTGTTAATCTTTGGGGAGAGATAACAAAAAAACATCCCTAGAATGGGGAAACAGAAAAGATCAACAAGCACGATCAATGGCCAAGTAGTGGAGTTGTTGGGCGAAGGTAAAGAAAAGCGGGAAAAATCACTTCAATTTCCCTCGAGACAAAATGTCGTACAGATTTTTTTGTTGTTGTTCCCTGCGACGCCGTACGCACAACAGTGCAATGGGGGAAGA
>KI423480.1:0-22031 GCA_000473375.1 Anopheles culicifacies
ATATTTTTATTTGTTTTTATTTTTACTTTATTCAATGAAATTTAATTAATTTATTATTAATGTGTACTTATAATAAAACAACCTATTAATGGCGAATTATAAAAACACGCACATTTAAGTGTCTTATTAATTTTAAGGTTCAGAAGTTAATTTTAATCGATCTACTTTTATAACCTACTTAGAAAAGACAGTCACTTGGGTGATAGTTTACCTTCAAACTATGGTACGATTTCCAACCATCAAATATTGTAGGAAGTTTTTTTTTTATGTGTGAATTAATCAACAAAAGAAACTTGTCTCTTTCTTACCTGAAACGGTGGCGAAAACTTTTCATTTCATGCCCAACATTAAAGTCACTAATGACATCGATTAAAACACGACGATATCCCCATTAACGGGTTGTGTATTTTCCTCCCAAAAAAACTGCACCAAACTCCCCATATGGCGTCTGGCATATGGATTCGTTTTCCTCACAACCATTGACCCTTGAGCTACCCCATCTTTCGCTCCTACAAAAATAAAGCCATTTCTGTGTGGGGGAAGCTATAGGTGGTGACTGTTTTGAGACCGGTGGATAATTCGGTGGACAGGTTATCGGTTCTGCTCCGTTACTATCTGTAACGCGGTTATGCTGCGTTCAATGGGGTGTATGGATGTGAAAATGATCGGTTTATCATTATGCAAACAATGGGTTTTCGGTGTAATCAACAAACCGATAATGATCAAACGTTTTTATCTCGTTTTTATGATACCACCAAGTAAAGCATATGGCTGAAAGTATGGTTCGAATTATTGGCGGAATCTCAACAAAGTTTTGGGGAGCTTTAGGAACTATGTTGCATAGAAATTTTATCAAAAACACAATTTAGGTAAAATAAACTTCGTAGCAATCCGTTACTGGTTTCATGTAGTACACAATAATAAAAAAAAAACATTATGTGAAGTAAACAAGACGGACACTATAATTTCCGTCATGGCGAGGTAATCAATCGGAAGAAATGTGTTCCGATACTTGTTTACCTTGCTGACATATATACTTTTGGTCCTTTTGGTTTGAAAAAGGTTCGTCGAGCTGTGCAATTTTCTTTACGAATGCAACTGCTGTGCAATTCGACACGTACGCATCACAATTCGTATCTTTGTGCGGTAGTCTTATTTTTCTTGACGTTTCATCGCCATTCTTGTCTTGTGCTTGGCTATTCATTGTCCTTTACAAGAAATAATACAGCTGCATTATTCATTTCAATTCAAGTTTCCTCGATCGATCGATGTCAGGTTGCGTCCGATCTGTGTCTACATGACGACACGTGGCAATTAACGGAAGGGGTCATGTTTCATACATTTTTTTATTAGTAGATTTCTTGTACTATTTTCAAAGGGGAAAAGAATCCTACTAAATGCACTCTTTCGCTTCCGATTTCAAACGAAGCTTGTCCAATATGGTATATGGTGTTTATCATTCCAACAGGGGTTGCTATTTCCTCCTATGGATATGTTATTCCATCTGCCGAAGAAACGGAAAAGACATGTTTATTTGTGGAGAGGGGGCAATCGAGTGAACTCTGTGATCGATCATTATCCTCGTTACTGTTTGGTTCCAAGATTGTTGTTCTTCCTTTGTCTCTGATCTGATGCTGTTGCTACTGCCGTTTCCTGTCCGTGTACCATCTGTGAAATGCTCATAAGTACCTAACAATTGCGTGTTTTTATTACCTCACCAAAAGGGAAACTGTATCCAAACGTCACCGGGAACAGAGAACCTGTTTTGATCCAACAATAGGTCTTGCAGAAAATGCAATACATCTGGATGTTGGGAAAGTGGATGGAAGAATGAAGATGCTGGTGTATGGAGGAAAGTGACCTGACAGCTATAATTATTTTGCGCTACAGCAACAAGTGATCAAAAGCGAGTCCTGTTGGTTCGTCCGTGCAGCCGGTTAGTTGGTCACGAGCATCAACCTGGAGTGGTTGGTAGCTTCTTGCGCTGGAAGAATGTGATCAATAAGCGTTCCGAAGTGTGTGTGTGTTCCCTATAACAATAATGTCTACAGAGCCTGCGGTAGTAGACACTACCGACTCCAGTGTGATCCGTGGAAGTGTGGCAGCCGCTGCCTTTGCCGTCAGAAATGCAACGGTAGATGAGGAAGAAGTGTACCGAAAGTTGTTCAGTAGTGAACCTCAGTGGCAGGATGGCGGAGATGAGGGTGGCGGACAGAATAGCAAAGGCTTTCTAAACAGTACGCTAATTCACGCTTATACTGCCGATGCTCGCTCAACTCCTAGAGTGCCTGAAGCCGACGCTAATAGCTCATCTTCTTCGCTGTTCGGTGTTGGTGCTAGTGATGACGACTATAAGGGCGGTCTGTTGGCAGAGGTGGATAATTCAGAACCTGCGTCCATCTCTAGCCGGCCGAGTGACTCGAGTCGCGGTTTCCAGAATACGTTCACCGTACTCGAACGACACCTGCAGAGCAAGCATTTCCACTTCCGCCAAATGCGGCGGTTCCTACAGTACAACGAGTCGAATCAGACGCCAGTATTTTGTAATGTGCCGCCATCCTTAAACGATAGTTCAAACTACTTAAGAAGTATTAGCGAGGAAAGCGGTAGCACATCTACCGTCACCAGTAGCTCCTCCGATGTCGACGGAACATCGTCTAGTCAGATTAGGATGTCGTCTGACAGTGGACCCAAAGCGCTCTTTCATTATAACAGCGATGAAGACCGGCCCAGTTTTTTGGAGTTGGAGCTGGAGGCATCCGATCGACTGCGAAGATTGCGGGAGCGCTTGGGCGGCAGTGTACCGGATCTTCCTCGATCGTGTGAATCGATAGAATCGCCACTCGTTAAGGCGCTGTACGGTGTTAGTTTGGAATCGCTGGCAAAAAATAACACCGATCGAGTACATCCCGATCCATCGGTTTTTATCGAAGACGAGGACAAACGGAGCTTGTCGGGAGAGTACCCCGACTATCCCTACTATGTGGCACGAGGATCCAACGGACTGTCCTATCTAAAAGTGGTACACAACTCCTCCGATTCGGGGACAGCAGGAGAAAAAGGTAGGTCAAGCAACGACGACGAAGAGACTATTGCCACCATGGTGTTTACGGTTGAGCGCCAAGCTCGATGCTTTGTGTTGTCCCCGATGAATGATGCCGGTGTCTCAGGCTTAAACGGTGTTAATTATGGACGGAAGACCCTGAGAGACACGTAATGATAATGATACTTGATCTTGCTAAACCACTGTCGCATCGTCTTTTTATGCAATTGAGACGTATGTGCAACACGGGCTGGGGGAGGGAGTGGCAAATAGCAGCAGTGTCAACTTCAATGCAAGCATAGTTTCGTGTTGTTTTTCCGTAGTTACTGTTCCTTCTTGTTGTAACCCAGATTGGTTGTTGAATGGGTCTACTTTTCATTAGTAGGGTCTAGTTTAGCATAATTCAGAACATGTTTCATTGGCCCTCTGCCAACAGTGATGTGTGATTTGTGTTGCAGTTACGAAATTATCGACGCACTCTTCCTCGTATAGTTCCAATGAAAAGTTTTATATAAATCGCTTAAATTTTAATGTTTAAAGTATATCTAATTTCTTATTTTCTCTATCTTCCAGGTGAGTAAACCAATCTATGTAATTCGATTTCAATACCTACAAACAGTAAGTAACATTAGATGAATTTTGTATGTTAACCGTGACGTTTATTGCGTTAAAAGAGTTAGAGTTTTTGTGAATCACTCAAGCAATCATGAAATCAAATATGATCACACATTTTATAATAGAAGCATTTGGGAATGTATCTTTTGTTATAGTATTGATTTTTTTTATTAAACATTTGTATAATTTGATCGTAACAGCTTAGATGGATCAAAGTCTCACGACCACAAACTTTGTGCAATGTCAATATATTTTAATAGCTGTACATTGATATTTTGTACAGTAAAAAAATCGAAAGTTGTAACCTGAAGCATCGAAAAAAATACGCCTATTTTGTAATTTCTCTGTCCCTAACATGTCTAACACCTAGTTGGACAGGCATTTACAGAAAAGGGTATTATTATTTAGCGACTTCTCAGGTTGGTAGTACTAAATCACGGAATTGATCTCCTAGCATATGGCAATGATGTCTATCCTATGGCAAGAAACGACAGATCACTTCACGTTCGCTATCAATATTTTCATCAAACTCTAGTGATGGCGAAAGTTGTTTTGCTGCGCCTACTTCTAGTTGGTGGAAATGGGTTCAAAACTTTATAGTTGATGGTCAAGCCGTAGCATTCCGGCTGTGTCTAGTAGTTGAATTGGACCATCTTTTCATATCAGCATCACATCGTTCATCATTTTCAGTTCAGTTGATGGCTATCAGCTATCATGAAATCTAAAAAATATAACAAAGTTTCCTCATAACATTACATCAATGCCCCAGTAAAACTATCTGCACTAATCTTCTTTAGATCTCTTATCATTGGAGGTGTTCCACGAAATCTGGTTGATTGACGTCCATCAAAATGCGACATCCAGTAATCATTTTACTTTCGTTTGCAAAGAGAAAGGTGTTGCGGGAAGACCTTTACATTCGTTCATGGCGTGTATTTGCCAGTGTCCAGTAGCCGCTCCTTCGCATATTATCGATGCGAAAGAACCGACATGTTCACTGCCCCAGGGACACTAAAACAACAGCAACGGAGGTTCGTACGGTTGGGATTAAAACCGGTCCCGTTTGCGTAATATCTTTCTTCTTCGAACTGTCAAAACATGACGAATGTCGTGCGTTGCCAAGAAGCTAGCGTGCTTTTTATCACCCGAGCTTTGCGGGTTATGCCAAATGTGGCAAATGTGGGAATGCTTCCGCGTGCTGCATCACACTTGCCCTCTGTACGTTACCTCAGTCAAAAGTTACCTTTGCGAAGACGTACAAATACGTTCCCGCACGTACGCATTCGTGCTGCACGCGGTTACTTTGTCTGTAAAAGAGACCCACTGGGGGTCTTATCGTTCGTCCAGTTGGTTAAAAATGCTCCAAGATTTGGCAGACCATTGACCAGTCGTATGCATGCATTTGCTACGACTGTGGATTGTTTATCCGGTTGCAGAGGTTTTATGTCCTTTCACTCATACGATCTCTCACCCTTGTGGTTACTAAACGATGATCATGATGTTCCATCGGATCGGCTATGGTTGATAAATTAATATCTAAGATCTTGCTGATGCTGCACGGATGCTTAGTCAGTGATTTTTATAAACGAGTCGTATTTTCAACGCAAGGCAACGACACAATTGCCGCGATACATGTGGCGATGCTACATTATCGATTACGTGCACGGGAAGTTTCTGCCAATTTGTCAAATGATCGTCGTTGCCTGTTGGTGGTTACTGCACTTTCTTATTCCTTAATGACACTGATGCTGAGAACTCAAAGCGTATTATGTTGTGTTGGGCAGGCAGTAATAGACGATCATTGGAAATCAACCTGTAAAAGTGACGAGGATTAGATAACGTTATCTAAGAAATCGTGACTTCCACCTTTGGATTCATTCACATCTGAAGGGAGTCTTTCGCTCTATCTTAGGGAGATATTATTTGATTTGTCAGGAACCATAACTGCTTTTAAACTTTCTTCGTTTTTTTTTTTTAATCAAAACTGACGAAAACTTAAATTAAGGTTTTGTTGATAGAAACAAAACATAAAATAAGCGCCCGAGTACATTATCTGCCATTGTTCAGCTTCACGCAGGCATTAATTTATTCGAATGTTCAATTTCCAATTCTCTCATCATTAGGCTGGTCTTTTGAACCAAATGACGGAAGGAAACTGTAACAAGAAAGTGGAAGTGTAATAGAAAGATCCCGCTCAGTTTCAAACCCTTTTCACTTTCAAAGTCAGTCGGAGTTTTTCTCTCCACTTCCAAATCAGATTCCAACGACCGGCATCTATCATACGGGCATGAAATAATAAATACATTACCAAAAGTAAACTCATTTGAGCAAAGACGAACGACACCACCAATTTTGAACGGCGAGGAAAGAAAATTTCGGTTTTCCTCTGTTCCACACACACAGTGGATCCGTCAAATGAATCCATTATGCCGATTCTGTTTTTTCTGTTGCAATTTTTTTATCTTTTTCTTGTCTTGCTTCAAATGTGCATATTTCCTGCCGGTCTTAAACAATACAAACGAAGAAAAGCGAAACCACAACCGCATACCGCGCGATTTTATGGATCGCAAAATTGCATCGCTTTTTTATGGCTTTCACGTGATCTTTTTTTTGCGCTAATGCAAAGTTGTTCGCATCAAGTGTGCCCGTGAAATACAACGAGCAAAATGGTAACCGATAATGCGTTTTACTGTTTATTGGATTTTCATTTGCTTTTATAATTAATCGGTTTAGAGCAGCACCAGCCCATTGGGAATTTTGATGCAAATTGAACACTTGAGACATGACTTAATGGAAGGAAACAATTAAGCTAGAATGTTGGGATACATCGTTTTTCCACCAGTGGGTTTTCCTTCAAGCTTACTGTATTTCACATCAACAAATCCTTACATGTTGTTGATAAGGCTGAACGAATTGTTCCTTTGTGTTGTGCCGGTTGATATCGTGCTAAGGAAGTATTAAAAATAGAATCCATGCCATCGATCGGGTTCATTTTTGGGCTTGCAACTTTTGTCCCAAGGTAATCCTTCTAGCCTTGGTGATATTCTTTGTGAAGCTGACGGTTGTACTTCGTGTTTCGTGTCCGTGTTTGTCCAACAAATAGACAGGTTTGTTTGACCCCTCGCAAGATTGAATTAGCTTATCAACGCCAATGCCAACTTTCAAATATGTCTTTTTTAATACATGTTACTTGCTTTCGGATACTCTTACTTGGCCAGTTTGTTTGTCTGCAATCTCCAGTGAATCGCGTGACAAATCCATCGCGTTACAGCATAAAGTTAGTCGCGACGACAATTTAATTTAGCTATCACTTTTTGTGGTATAATTCATTTAGTCAGTTTTTTGCATGGAAGAGATTGAAATCAGAAGAGGTTAAATGTTTAATTTTATTTAATATATTTTAAATGAACAACCTCGTAAATTTCCATGAAGCTCGTGTTTTGCAGATTGCATAAGTAGCCGGGCGTGAGCCGGATTTGCGGCCTTTCGAATGTTTGTCGAAGACAATTTGCTTACACTAGTGTCCGCGTGGTGGCGCTGTAAATCATGCGAAATATCTCGAAATAGAACGTATTGGAACGGAAATACTAACAATTATCACACACCATGTTTAATTTGTTCACTATATTTATTCTGAAAATGATATTTATAATTTGCAGCATTGTGGCTACAGTTATCGTCGGGTATTTTTTATCAAAATGTTTCGTTCGAAACTTGCCATCGTTTTCGAACATACTTCGGCCGCCATGTGTCAAACTTCGGTTTTGACGTTTACAAGCGGATTGATTTCTTCGTAAACATTCATAACACTCGGTGTGCACAAAACTCTGCGTTCCGTGGTTTTATGAAATTTCCGTGTGATTTTGCTACCAAGTTCGTGTGTTTTTATTACTTATGATTCGTGATATTCCGCATTACATGGTACGGTAGTATTTGTACATGATTTCTCTCACCAATTCCTCGTGTTTTCAATTGAAATAGTGACGCCCTTTAGCAAAGAGTGACGCATTCACAAAGTGGTGAAGTGTGTAAAATTCCGTGTTACTGCAATATGCTTTGCCTTTTCAATGTTATCCCCTCTACTTTGAAGATCGTTCCTTGTTCAGAATAGGGGTCGAGAAATATGTGTGTACGATGGTGTGCGGCGTGCATGTGAAGTTAGCGTTTAATGATATTAATCAGCTCTATCAATTGAGAGAATGAACCGTGCGTGCGAATCGTCTGGAAACAGCAAAATAATCAATGTCGAATTACGTTTACGGTAAAACCAAGCAGCTCGATAAAGTCAACACACGATCAAGCTTAGACGTTCCAGATGTGTGTTAAGCTCGACTGTGTGTATCAACAGCAAGGATACACATCCCTATCGTGATCTAACGCCAAAGCGAAAAAGGAATCAGTATCTGTTGCCAGTGCAACAGCTTCCACCAGCAACGGGTGTCCTTCGGTAGTGGTTTTGGACGCAATTTTTCATCTGTACCGTCTACGGGGTTGTTCGTGTTGCTGAAACAAAAGTGTGCGTTATACCATTCACCGTACGGTTTCGCAAGAAGGTAGCGTTTTCATTCGTTGTTTTCCCGACATCGTTGTTTCATAACCTTCTTTCCACCTGTGTTTCTCTTTGAGTACATATTATAATTTGTTTTCCTTATAGTTTTAGCCATCAGCAGTGCATTGATAACAAGCCAAAATATGGTGTACAACCACTTACGTTCCTTATACCATGTGTAAGAAAACGTAGTTTATTTATGAGGAGGGAGAACCTGTGAGTGACCTGTTCCACTTCCTACCGGCGGAAGTTGAAGGTCACTCGTAATGTGGAATCGATTCTGATCAGTTGCTGCAGTAACCGGTATTGCAGAGGGGCATAGTGAGCAGAGGAATATAGGAAGCCTATCGATTTCCCGTTTCCCATGTTCACTGGAAATGAAGTATACGGGACTGGGCATTAATGAAATTTTAATGCAAATGATGATAATACGAACAGGGGAATAGGTCATGTTAACAAGGTACACGAACTGTTACCATCTTTCAACCAGGGAAGAAACGGATTGAGGTAACAGTCTCAAACAATGCAAAAAACAACACCCTTTTTTTAGCACAACGCAGTCGGTTTCCATATGGTGACGAGAGTTGGGTGGTATTTTTCAGTGTAGGTACATTGAAACTTTAAACCAGAAAAAAAACTGCCCGTGAATTTCACGCTGATTGCGTACTAGCGTGGCAAATGGTCTGCTTATGCCGCTTGTTACGGAGTACCGTGGCCACCAACTCACCCAGCCGTGGACTCGTATTGGTCGAGCGGAGGAAAACATTGTTATTACTACTACAACGATAAATAAAACTCGCTGAGTGGATTGCAGTATTTTATTTAGCAAGTCCCGAAAAAGAGGAACAACCATTAGGCCAAATTGTTATGTAACACGTTCGAGAACGGAGATGTTGCTGGAAGCGAACCAGAACAATCGTCCAAATCTAATGATTTTGGTAATGTTTGGTTAGCGGGTTAATTCATTTACGGTCTTCATATAATTAGCAGAGGCATGTTTGATATTTATCTGTTGATTTGGTCAAACTTTCGAACTAAAACCATGTATCACCCAGCCTGTCTAATGTTTATGCGGTGTTTGGTTTTAATTTACTAACTCCAAATAAGGCCGTAAAATTTTGGCAAACCAGATGAATTTTACTTCCGCAAATTCCGAGGGTCAAGATTTCTTTATTTAATAGCATCGGCGCCAAATTTCTCTTTAATAGGATTGGATTGATCGAAAGTACTAGTGCGCCTCGCACCACCACTTTTGATCCACATTACGCATCGACGGAGTTTTGGAAGGCCACGGTAAGAGATGTGAACGTCAACTTTCATGGTACCGTGCACAAATTTCGTGAACCAAAAAATCAATTCCTTCACTACATCGTAGTACCAACACAATACAAACGTGGATCGACATGCCACTACTACCATCGTTGGTACTAAAACACACATGGTGCGCAGCATACACACTTCTATGGATGAGTAAACTTCACGAAAGCCTTCACGAAACGATGTGTCTGTTGCTCATAGTGCACCCAATGCAACAATTATGTCATCGACACCTTTGTTCGGATGATTTTGGTTTGGTTTGTTGGAACGAAAACTAATCTGCCGTTCTTTGGATATATTTGACACAAGAAAAAAAACAATGATTCAGAAATAACAGGCAGTTTCTTGAATGCTGATTTGCTAACATTTCAAGGTCTCTGTCGCTTGACAGTCATGTGATTTCGATCGTCACGGCATTTGCTGCTGCAGCACTCATGTGACGTGAGCACATGATGAGCAAAACGGCTTTTAAACACACTTCTGCAGACACGTGTGTAGGTAGCATCGGTACAGGGCGATATTTTATCTTAACTCCAACACCACTTTGCACGATTGTTGTTGTTAATGTTAGCTCGTTTGTCTACACTAAAAGGTAATTTCCGACTGTTATTTATTACAGATCGTGCCCAGACACGAAAATGTTTGTCTGTTAAATTCAAAGAGCTAACAATAGGAGCACAGTTCTCCATTCGACAGGTACATTGCTGGAAACTCTCAGGATAAACAGAAGAAATTACATCTGGCAATGCAATCTCAGTACCGGATGTATGTTTCGTTACGCTTAAAAAACACTCGCAAAAGAATAAGTGGTTCGTCGTTTTACGCTTAGACGAGGATAACTCTCCTAATAAGAAATGCGATCCGTATCAGTTGGTGTCGTGTTTTATTGGAACCATTTTACGGTGCGATAAATTTACCGCCTCATGTCATAGTATCATGATGATGCTTTTTATCGTTTGAAAGTGCATCTGAAACGACAGTTTTTTTTTTTTAATTTAATTCATCCAACTGCAACTCTCACATAGTGGCACAGTAAACTATTCTTCATCTGAAAGCTCAAAGTATCTAAAAAACATAATAGTACTTTCCATATCGCTTACAGTCATACTGTGTGATTTTTGTACAGTTAAAAAATAGCCACTATAGAGACACTGTATCATTGTCGTATTCGTTATTTTATTGTTAAAATGGCATTACAAAATAAATGAAAGCTAGACGCCAAGAAATACTTGTTGGGATTAAGGATGCTTTTCATTTGCGATAGATAAACCACCCATTTGGTATGGTATGGTCATTTTGCACAACTGTATGCAGCCATACTTTGAAGAGGTAGGCGTACTGAAGGTTTCCATTTGTCTTGTCGTACTGTTTGCTGTTACTACTTTTATTTTAAAGTGCCCCCCTTCGCTTTCAGTAACAGAAAAAGCTCAAGCCATGAGTGGTTTGTGTAATGATAAATCAAAAACCCATGCGTTGGCATGCCAAGCGATAAAAAATGCTTCCCGGTCGCATCGGAAGAAAATCCCTACGGGAGACAAAATCGCAAAAACGAAATGAAACTTGTTTTATCTGCTTTTCCACCTTCGTGGTTGTTCCCCATCCCGGTGACAGCATTTCAACGACATAACGGGTGTGCATAATAATAGCAAACAATCCCGACGACGAGATATGACGCTCATTGTGTAATGAATGTAATCGTCAGGATATCGTTTGCCGATCGCTTTACAATTTCGTGCGATCGTGAAAACGCAGTAAAAGGAACCACCGCAAAGGATTTACTGCCAGATCCAATGTTCTTTTTTTACCTCACGTCACGTCCAAGAAAATAGCATTATTGGCTACATGTCATCGAAAGTGAAGCTTTGTGAAGCAAAAAATGAAACTATGAACCGCACGCCCCTGGTGAAAGTGGAGTACACCGTTTTCATTAATCTCTACGGAGTCTGGAGACCACTTTGGAAAGAAAGAAGAGAACGTTTGCTTGCTATGCTGATGCTTGTACGAACATACCTTAGGAACTGGCCATGCGTTGGGGTTATGCTGCCGATGTGCCGCGTCCGAAACGGAATGGGAACCTGATCTTTCGTTCGATTCATTTCACTTTCGATGTTTTTAATTTCTCCCAAACGTTTGCCCTTTTTTGCACAAGCATGCCATACCACACATAGGCTCGGGGGTAGGTTGTATGGCTGATTTTGATGTCTGTTGATTAATGCATTCGGAATCGAATTGCAATCGGAGCGTGGTGATTTAAATTAAGTCATTGGCAGGGAAATGACGTGTAACATAAAAACGATTTTTGTTTAACGTTTTAGGATTGACAATCCGTTGTAAGATGGCGAGCGGGCTGATTGGATATTTATGTAAAACATATTATATAATTTTGTGGGTCTTTAAATGTAGGAAAAAAGGATTTAAATTGTTTCGACAGTTTCTTCCGCAATGGGAATAATTATGATAAAATTCAAGTATATTCACATATTCATTTATTATATTCACAAAAAAAGTTACAACTGCAAGAAATAATGTTTTTTAATTCACAACATTCTTCCACGATGAATAAAATTACTGCACAACGATGATTCAATTGCATAGCTTACCTCCGACGTAATTTAAATTATTTTTTTAATATACTTCAGAGCCATTATTATCAAAGATGCTTCTTAAGATCAGCAAAGTGATAAGATAAATATGGCACTACATTCAACTCGCTTTCACTGGTGATAATTTCAAAGCCGAACCGAAAGGGCAAACGAATACGTACGCCATGTTTGTGATACTACCTGTAGAAGGCGAAAGTTTGTTCGCAGCATGCGTTCGGGGGTGTTTTTTGGAGGTTAATTGAAACGCACTCCACAGTGGTCCGGCAAAGTTCATCGTTCACAGATTCCTCTGCCACCTGGGTTCCAAATCGTCTCATTATATGGAAATATGCACCCAAGGAAACGAAATGTTGAAGATGGAGAATTAATTGGACGAGGTCACAATTTTCGCACCCACCATCATCGTCAACCTGACACTTGGCACGAGAGCGGGCGCGCAATTAATCGACGCTTTCATTAGCGGTGTGACAAAAGTGGAGGAAGATACGAGGGAAAACAAATATAAGCTACTATTATGATCTATCCCGAGATGTGTTGTGGGCGAGCAGGAAAAATCACTCATTTATGCGAAGCCCCTACAGAACTGCGCCTGTCTCATGTCCCATCACACCCTTCCGTCCGACTGCCCAAGGTAAAACGTTTGGGAATGAAACTGACCCATTGTTCATGCGAATCATGCTGCTTTAAGGTGAAACATATTTTGGACAGTTTTTGTTTCTTGATGACGGACTTTTTTGTTTTGTTAAGCCCGAGATAAAGGTTACTGATAAACAAGACAAAGACCATTTCTCTTTGGGAAAGGAGAGAAGCAAGTCTGGAGAGCGATACGATGGTGTCCTAAACTATTACAGAAAGGGCAAGCTAATGATATCTTTTTCGTTTTAATTTGTATGTCATAAAAATCCGTATCCATAGTTCAGAAATTTAGCATAACTGGATTTAATCCAAACCACATTGTACGTCATTTGTCTGTTATATGATGTAGCAATTGTCAAACTCATTGTTAGAAATACTACTTGTTTATTTGCAATCTGCAAATACCAGGTGTGTACAATGCCATCTCTGAGTAGTTTTTCTATTAACTTGTTCATGTTAGACAATTGAAGCTCTTTTAGTGCTTCCAACTTCTTTCGCAATTGCAATCGTACCTGGTGGACTCGAAAAGATCGAGAGATAAAAGGCAATCCACTTGGGTGGTGAGCTTGGAATCATTACGAAGATAAACCTGAAAAATACATTTGTCTTGAATGGACAATTTAAGTCAAAACACTACTGTATCTGCCGATGATTTGAAACGGTTAGCAAGGGCCAAAATTGTTATGACAATTTTGACACCTTCTTTACCGCGCGTACCGCAACATTGCTCAACGCTGCTGTTGCGCGTCCGCCGTAATCTGTGCCAGTTTTGTGTGCGAAAAGTTTCCGCCATTATTTGCAAAGCAGTTCTAATTGTTCCCAATGGATAATTTACACTGAGATCCGTACAGATACATATTAAGACGAATTATTCGATGGAAAATTTATGTTTTTTATACGTTTTTGTATCAAGTTTGTTCATTTGAAGTAAAAACTAGCAAAAGAATACATTTGTGGTCTACGTGATCCCAGTCATGATTTCGGTTTTACGAACGCCTAAACTTTATTTCAAATCTCAGGAGAAAATGAGTAACGAAGATTTCAATCCCAGTTAATCTCAGTCATGGAACATGCTTGACATTGAGAAATGCACAAAATGCTATATGCTTGATCAACAATCATGAATTCGTGTATGATTTTCGATAAGGAATACCAATATTAACTCTCCAACAACTAACCGGCTGTGTACCGCTTGTCTGATTACGTACAAACGTTATCATCAAACTTGAAAATTGTTTTAAATATTTTAAATGCTTCTATGCTCTTTTTAGCTACTTTATTATTGCAGAAATTTAATGCCAAAAGTGGCAGGAAACTGTAAATTAATTTCACCTTTATGAAATGGATGCAAAACATTCACCTCCGTCACCAGAAATGGTGTTAGGTCAAACCGGAAAGTAAACTAGGTCGGGTGCCGTTTTATTTCCTTTCCATTGCAATCGCACCGTAGCTTCGGTTTGCTAAGCTCTCGGTGTGGCTGGAAGACGGGCACACGGAGAAAAAGATACCCTTCGATTAGGAGGCCGGTTCTCCTTTTTTCCGATTGATATTGATTTTCCTATGTTCGTCCGAAGTGCTTATTTGGGTGATATCCCCTCCCTCTATCATTTATTAAAATACAGACAGCTAAATTAGTTACGGACACAAAATAAGAATAGAGAAAGCAGAATAAGAAATAAGAATAGGAAAATTATTTTAATCATTGCATTATATATTGATGCTTTGAATTAATCGATGCAAACAGGGTTCGTCATTCACGTATTAATGAACAAAGAGCAATAAATAGCAAATATCGTTCAATGTAAAATTAAAAACACCTGTCTTCACGCTTGTTTCGCTGAAATGATGTAAGCAACACTTTCACTTTCGATTTTGAATGTTGCTCACCTCTCACCTGATATAATTCGGTTTGACGTGTCGATTAATTTGCAATGATCATAAACGCATCCGATAGGTAGGAACACGACAAACGACAAGACAAAGATCATCTCGGTTTAACTCCCCGCGTGATGAAATAATCATTCGCCCGTGCTCCATCAATGCCTGGCGGATAACAAATGGCGTATTGATTGATTCATGTCACAGGTGCTCATCGTCGGCAACTCCGTTGGTAGCAATGAATCTTTTAGCCCTCCGCGTTAGTTGCGACGTACCGAGCGGAAGCTTAATTTAGGCGTACGCTTCAGGTCACCGTAGCTGCTGGATAAAAGTGTTGCTAATTAATGGATGGTTGAAAGATGCTTCCGCTGCCCGGTGGGCAAATTTTGCAACAAAGGAAACGAAATAGGGTTAGTAGGCGTAGTGTTATTACCGGAATACGATCGATCGTATGGCATAATCTTAACTTATGATGCTGCGTAAATGTTTACAACGACAAACTGGAATGCATATTGCTGCAACACTCGTAAAGTTTTTGCTATTTACGCTCAGATTTTGCACTCAGTAATTACGCAATAGAATGCTCAAATATTTCATAGTTTACAAGCTAGAAGTAGTCACGACACCGGAATGTGTTGTTGCAACGCATAACTAGTAAATTTGGTTCGTCGAATTCCGTTCGCGAAAAACCGATTGATATTTACAATCGTCCATTCGTTTTCTCGCGCTCTCATTGCGTTCCGGCGATGGCGATAACTGATCACGATTTCCCGATTAGTGATGAAATATGCCGATTAACAATGCAAAACTAGCTGCGGCGGTATCGAGACAAATGAGAAGCAAATACAAGAAACAGCAAGACATAGCAAAGGCTGGATTTGCATACATATTTGCCAAGACCATTCATTACAAATCATTCCAACGTAAGCGTGGAACGAGTCAGGGAATAACGTCGACAATGCAAATAAAATAAAAAATCTAACAATTAAAGTAAAATGTAAAATTCCGTCTCCTATTTACACTCTCTACAAGTAATTATTGATAATCTATCGTTTGGTTTATTTCCACCACCTCCCCAGTTGCCGGTAGTGTCGGTAGCATTGGGTTTTTTTTCCAAAAGATTGGTGAAATTTGTTTGTTTCCCAATGTTTTCCGGTAGCTCTGTGCAGAGTGGCGATTTTACAATCAATTATAGTTGGTCATTAAACAGCTTGTTGAGCTCGATGACGGTCCGATCAGTTGTTAAAACGACGTTTGTTGATAGTTTGGCTTTTGGATTGGTCTGTATGATCGCGTGCCATAAGAAAGTGTTGTGAATTTGAATTGTGCCGAGGAATGAAAATAAAAGAAAATGGTCAAAACAAACAAAATTGATCTCGTAAAGTTGCATCTTGCTCGAGTAGTTACTAACCATAATAAATAAAAAAATATTGTATGAAAAGTTTACCCGATTGAGTGCTTGAAATGAATGAATTGCCTCTTCAATTTGAATTGTTTCAACAATGTCTTTTACTCTTCCTAAGAGTATAAATTCATCAAACAACAAACATCAAAGCTCCTCTACCGCTGTTTATTTATTTATCGATTTTCACTTTGTGTCACATATTATTTATTGCATTTCCCTGTGAGTTTTCCTCCAACAAATAAAATAGATACATAGTTAGAGGTGAGGCGTCTGTCTTCACCTGTCGCTTGAAACTCCTTCCTTAAAATGATGACCTTCCCGGTTACAGCGTTGCATTTGCACCGGTTGGGGAAATTTTTTGACAAACAGCACAATGGCCCACAAACTCGTGTGCCGCGAGCATTTATCGTTGATTGAGATGGGAAGAAAATAATTACTTTCCCTTCAGCAATTCCGCGCCAGTGTCAGTTTTCATTTTCAACGGCGCGCGTTGTCACTTGATTTTTTTTTTGTATTAGATTTTGTTGTTGTTTTTTCACCCTCCGATTGGTGCAAAATTCAACCTTTTTTGTCTCTATCTCTATGCTTAAAAGATGCGGAAGCTAGCCACTGCGAACTGGTTGTAATAAATTTTAAATATTAATATTAATTAATGTTATCTTCCGGCGTGTAACATACGTAAAGCATTATTTGATAAGGTTTAAAACCTCGTCATAGTAGTTTTTGTGACCTTTTGTGTCGTGAGATAGCCGCCAAGCTTGAAGAAAGTTTGTAAAAATTCAGACACAGTTTTATGTGACTTGTTAAAGGCACCGGTAGCTTATCAACCTTTAACCGCACTGGTTTACAGCAAAAATGTGGATGAATAATCTTATCTCTACAGACGTCTTCGGCCATTCGTTTGAGAAACGTTCTTTGTGCATTTGGCATTAATTATTTATTTGGGACAGTGAATATCTTAGTTGTGAGTGGAGCAGAAAGATATTAAAGTACACTCAATGTGCTTTTTTGCACAGTTTAAGTTTGTTGATGTTTTTTTAATGTGATCAACTAGTCTGTAAACATTTTTTTATAGGGACCCATTTTTCCATTCCAACAAGAATTGATTAATAATCATTGAAATAAAATCATTTAAATTATCTCTGCCTTACTAGTAAAACCACAATGTTCTTTAAAAAAGTTCCTTAAATCACAGATAATCTAAAGAAACAATGGAACTGATTGTTTCTTATTCTGTCTGGCAACACTGCCCTGGGGTGCATTTTCACCGGTAACGAATGCACCACTGTCTGCGGTACATTTCTAGTGCTCTGAGAGAGATTGTTAACTGCTCTTGTTTTGTTGTTTTCATCAACCTTTGCTGGTAATCCGAACCTTACTCCAACTGCATTGGCGCTATGTTGATGCACGCTTTCTCTCGATTTACTTCTCCCCAGAAAACTCTCTTTCTCCAGCTTTGACTCTCTACTTAGCTGAAACAGAGTGCATTTCTATTTGTTTTGATTTCCATTGGGAAATTGTTTTGATCTCTCCCGACCGAAAGTCGCTCTCGCACTCGGAGATAGTAAATGTTTTCATTGTAGTCCCAAACCCCAACGAACCTATGCCACACTGCACGGGTAGCTTTTCTTGGGCTTCTCTGGCTGCAGAGATGGTAGCCTGCGTTGGCTGTATAACATTTAACGTAAAGATGAAGGCGCTTGTTGCGAGAAAAAAACATACCTTTGGCCGCATTAACGGCGCCACCGGCTTCTCAGTACGCTTGCATCAGTCCAGCGCGTCACAACAGCCGGTGTTGGTGAACTTTTTTTTGCACAAACAGTTTAAAAGGCTCTAAGCGTTCTGGTGTGATATGTTCAATTGAGTTTTGTGTACGGGAATAAAATATTTATGGACCGTGTCTACCCGTTTCATCAAATTGAGGTGTCTGGTGAAAAAAGAGTTCCATTGATTAACTACTCGTTGTTTTATGTTCTTAAACTTAAAACTGAAAATAGTAAATTCCGCGCCATTCCTGTGCAATGGTGCATGCGTCGTGTGCCATGATTCGTGAGTGAAGTTTTCCGATGCTCAAGTGAAATGTTCTGCAGTTGAAGCAATACGAGAGTGCTAGTTTACTTTTCGCTGCTGACAAAGAAACCTTATTGACCTGATGCAACAATGAGCCTGAGCAAAATGGAGGAAGTGGGTCTAGCCCTGGGACGAGCCAAAGTGTTCCAATCAATCAGTAACATGGATTACTTCATAACCAGTTGAGTACCGATGGCGTTTGATGAGTAAAGCTTTTCTCCGAAGTATCTAATTATCAGGGTTTTGCTATCGTAAACAGATTAGTAGTATTTTTTCGGGATTAAATGATATAATTGACTTACTAACATTGATGGCTTTGTTCGTAATATATTTATTGGGAGTTGTTCAGTTGTTTATTATTGCGACGTTGAAGCTATAGTTTGTGGCTTATACCATCAGTCACTCGACAAATAATAGTTTAATTAGCTTCAAAAGCTACTGCGCTAACGTAAATTATTTGAACAGTTAGCAGTTATTTGAATTATTTTTTTTACTTCGTTTTACGGAAATTACGGACAAGAAGCTTTTCGATAATTAGCGAAAATAGATAACCTTAGAGATTAAGCGCTAATAGCTTCAATTGTGATTTCATCAGTGATAATGTTGACTGATGTTCTAAAACCAAAGCTTTCTAAGTTCAACTGAGTTTGTTTTATTATCTTGTTTCATCTGTGCTGCTGCTGAAGATGGTTAAACAACGTAATGAAGATGCTTGTTTTATCGGATGCTTCCATTGTGCTTTTGTTTTGTTTCACCTTCCCTGATGCTTTACTGCAATAATTTCTTTATTTTCTCCCATTTGTTCTGCCATGTTAATTGTTTTATGATAGTTTGATTTATTTTACCACACTCTTTGTACTTCGCTCATTTGAATAACGATTCCCAGCTCGCAAATCTGGAGGAATTGAGGAATTAGCAACCATTTCTCCCGTTGAAGTGTTACTTCGCACATGAAACTCAATCAGCACCGAAAGAATGGATCATACCCGTTCACGTGAATACTCCAATGCACGTGCGCATAGTATGCTGTTTTCATTCATTTCCACAAAACGTGAGCAAATTTTCAACACCAGCCGGATAGCTGAATATGTGTATGCGTGTGAAAATTAAATGCCTTCCTCTTGTTCTCTTTACTGTGCCCCCGACTTGTGCGCGTTACGAGGTAATAAGTCATACCGATTCTCGTCTAAACAGCATTGTGATGATGTTTTGATACGAGGAGAGAAATGATATTGAGTAATTACACACTTCTATTGAAATAATTGTAAGCAGAATCCGCCTCCAAACGTGTATGAACGCACAATAGCAGTGTAACAGCAAACGTACGCAGTTTAAGCCGACGGTGTATGCAAAAGTCGGATCAAATCTGCGCGAACATCATGACTCAAGCTTTCCGCGGTGCAGAGACAGCAAGCTTGATCGGTGATGAAATGGTGGCGCGTGTTATCTGATTTGAAGAAAAGTGTTAGTTTCATCGATTCCCCTCTTCCAAAGGTGTAGCATCGATCGCAATAGTGGCTTTTTGATATAACTCAGGTGAACGTTTACAAAGTGCCTTTTATAGAAAGAGAGCAAACGGCTTGATTGGTGGCGTTGGAAAAGAAATTTGAATATTTATGGGAAATGAACGCACAACAGCTACAGCAACAACACATGGTAAACAAAGCGTAATGGAAAGGAAGGAAGGTGTAATCAGCAACATGCGAAATGATAGCAATCCTGTAACGGCTCGCTCATTGGGAAAGAAAGTGATAATGCGTGAGATATAATGTGTCCATTGGTCTTACCGCTCGAAACATTGACAAACGGTATAGGTTAGATTTTGAACAACGTATTCAAAATGGATGAAGATGACGGGTCACCTAGAAGTGGAGGAGAGGAAATGGATAAATCCTCATCAACCCCGTCCGATTTCGAGGTGTTTGAATATGAGGACATTCGTGAGGCTGCTGCTAGTGGCAAACATGGTCAATTTCCTAAAGAAGATAGCAATCACCCCTATCACAGACGGCTCGGTACAAACATCAGTGACGAAGAGGATAATGCGTGTGGCACACCACTGAACTTAGAACTCGCACAGCTTCTAACGCAAGGCATCGTCACGAAAGCGAAAGCTAACTTTGGTATTTCAAAGAATATCGAAACTCTCGAACGCAGTACAATCGAGCTAGAGCGAGACAGTTCTTCCTCCGACCAAGACCATGTGCCAACAGATCCAGATTCGCCAGGATATCGGTCAGCACTTCGGACGGTCAGTTGCTCCACTTCCTACAAGCGTGATCCTGATTTGTATCTGCGTCGTTCCGATGATGTTGAATCGGGATTATCAGACGATCAGCAACAGCAACAACACGATGACGAAGATATTGATTTTGTGCAACTTAAAAATGAACAACTTGACCAACGTCAGCAACAAGATAACGATCCATCGGGACTGTATGGAGAGGAAGATGAGATGGTGTTTGAAACACATACTGGATGTACGCCAGGATCCGTTGGTGGGAGTGGATTTTTTCGCTTCACCGAACCGACCACATCCTATCATTCGGCTTGCGGCTACGACAGCGAGCGGATGATGTTCGAAGGTACTTTTTTCGTCACTCGCAGTAGTGGCACTCTTTGAGAGCTTTGTAAAATTTTATTTTGCAAGTTTTCGCTGCTTTAGCTGCTTTTTTGTGTAGATCTTTTTATTTATGTCATTTGCCCAAGCGTTGTACAACGGTTTTGTTTTTGTTTTCAAAAGAGTTTATGATTTGCGCACTATTCAATTGGAAAATTGTTGCATTCAGTGTGAAGATAGTTTTATACGTTTCAATGCTTTGATTTGCTACAACACTTACTAAAAGATACTAGGTAAACTTATTTTTATAGCACCAATTTATATGATACTGGTATCATGAACCAATAGAACTATAGAATTCCTCTATCAATCGACCAAAATAGATCTATATTAGGTAAAAAAATAAACCCAACACAAGAAAAGCGCCATTTCTCCATGATCATTTAATCTTGCAGTACTGTTCAGCTTAGTAACGGCACGACGGGATCGAATCGATCAATTCCAGCCATCAACCTATTGCCATGATCACTCCATCCAAGGCTAAGGGCAATCGATCGATCAATGATGATTCATGAAAAACCATCTCGAGTGTGTGACGCTTGCTTCAAAGCCTTCGGGGTGGAATGTTTGCGGAACAAACATGGAGCAGCTAAAGGCAAATATAAAAAAAAGAAACAACGTGTGCAGTTATGACTAGGGTTAGTTGACTAACTTTACCACCCAGCTATCATGGGAAACCTTGTCCTGAACTAGGCTAACCGGCTAAGGGGACGTATCAATCGATTGGACGCGTCAGCCAATATAGTGGCGCAACGGGGAAAACTCCATTGATTCCAGCAAGGAACAGAAGATCATCACATAAAACATCCGTAAAGATTTTCATCTCATGTCCAATGCACATTAACCAAGTAGTCAATAACGGGGAGGAAACACATTCTGCAAAATGGTGAAACGGGGTCTTTTTGATAGATTGCGTACATTATCCACAACATGTATCTTCATGCGAAACGTTGAGGTAAAATGAGGAAAGATGCCTTGAACCGGAATGTAAGACCAGTAAGTATTAAAATACTGACCGGTTTTTCGTACATCGAATCTACACTGTTGAAAATGCCATATAGGCACCGGTTTAATGCATAGGCCAGATATTCATAGGTGGCATAGATCGGGTCACAGTTGTAGATGATGTGATTTTCACCTAAAGAATTTGTTGCACCTTTTGCTAGTTGAAAGTCTCACTGGTTCCCTCATGAACTTTTCTATGGAGGAAAATAAAAAAATATTAATGTTCGCCACCACATAAGATGACGGATTGTGTTACTTTTTTTTAGAAACGATATGCTCAATATTTTATT
>AXCM01003581.1:0-23780 GCA_000473375.1 Anopheles culicifacies
TGCAAAATAAATTCGGAATCTACAACTCCTTGAAATAAACCCGTAGGTGCGAAAATAGTTGATGATAATGTGTTTTTTGGGTTCCTTTCCTGCTGTTTTGCGTGTCACTCTGAACCGCCTACTACTTGATCTTTGGCCGTCGTCACGATTTACTCGATACGGTTTGTGTGTCGATTTTCGCATGCACCTCAACCTTAGGCATCAGCGTTGGGCTTGGCATTTTCTAACGCACTGGTGCGCGTGGTTGGCTTTTCCCATACGTCGCCTTGTTGGACGATATTTAAACCGGTGCGAAATCTGAAACACCTTCGCCCCGCGTGTTGTGCGAAAGAGAATCCACCCCGGGAATAGATTGCATAGCTGTCAGGGAGGCCTTTCCATCAAAATGGCGCGTCGTAAATTTCGCATAAATCCATTCACGCATATCGATCGATAACGGGCGGAATGAATGGCGTTTTTGATGATGAAGAGCCGCGATAACCGCGGTCGGGGGTGTGGTATGTATGTGTGTGTGTGTACGTGTATGTGGGATTGAAACTTTCCTTTTCACCCGTTCGGCATTCAAAATCCTCTGATCTTTGGTGATCTTTAGCCATCTTTCACTGTCGATAAATATCCGTTACGATAAATAGACGACTAGGGGTACCGTGCAACCATTACTTTGGCTGTGTGTGTGTGTACATGTGGCTAAGATTGAATATGCTATAACGCCAACACTCTGGAACGAACGCAGGGAATGATAGGCATTCTTATGGGCATAAATTATGATCGTTTATGGATTTTTCTTCGCTCGATAAACGGTGCCGGAGTGATTTGTGCGAACTATTTTCATGTCCACATGTTTCTCCCGGAAAAGGTGACGAGATGACGCGTTTGTGTGTATGGCTAAGATAAGATGGGAGTAGCGCGGTTGGTTGAATTTTTAGGACTTTCCGCGGGTGTTGGCTATGGTTGAGCCAAACGGGAGTGTTTAACGGCGCTCGACGGTTTTAGACTTCCGCAAATGGTTGCTCCTTTTTGGCGAACGGAGGTGTATTTCGTGGCAATAATGGGTGTTGATGAGCGTGTTATGAGACCGGTGGATGGAATTTATGTTTGAAAATGTGTTTTTATTTGACGATCTGATAGTTGAGAGTTGTTTTAATGTGTTTTTACATTTCTTTGCCACCGTGCTACTCGCTTTAATGGGTTGTTTTCAGGAGGTGACTTTCTCTGGATGGAAAGGTTGTTAGTGGAGTTGTCAGACCTTCGCTTGTAATTTCTTAATTAACGTTGGCAAACGAGAGTATACAATGTTGTTTTGGCGTATGTTTGCTTCATTCAAACTACTGTCGACTGTGAACATGAATGGTTTTTCATTCTAGATATCCAGAAATCCTTCTATACAGTATTTTATGCATGTTTCTTCATACTTGACCAACCCTGCAGTACGTGCTGTAAATACAGTTCTCACAGAGTGGCAACGTATTTTTTGTGAATGTTTAAGTAGACTATTGAAAAAGAGAATTACAAGAATTTTCCTTGCTGTTGACACTAACACGCAGGAAATGTAGAGGGTATAATGATTCGCAACGAAGGCCGAAAATGCCGCGCATACATAAGCAAACAGTTAAAGTGGTTGTATGAACATTTGTTGAGTCAACAATTCATTTGATAGTCCACTCACGAGCGTTGCCGAGTTGACGGAAACATACACTTAACTCGGAAAAGAGCCAAATATGCTAAAATCGGAATGTACAAAAATGATGAATACAAATACAACCCATCAAAGCGTTAAGCTCGGTTGAAGCCCTGGTCGTTTATTTCGTTCGTTGATGCAAGCAGAGAAGAACGTTAGGAAAATAAAAAGACCATTAATTTGATGTAGATATAAGTTTTCTGGCAGACAAATAACATCAGCCATGCTTGCAGAACAAACACTCATACTTGAACGTTATCTTGGGAAAAATAATATTGCTGGCTAAAGTATTGATGGCATCCCCATGTCCGTTAATTTAGATTTTTATTACCTTAGATGATTGGTTTATTCGCAATATCGTAAAATGGGAAACAGCGAATGACGAAATAGCTGCAGAGATTTATTTTATTTGTAGAACGCTGTAATGAGCCAAATGTATAGACGTATCGAGTACAGCTAGCCGCAAAAGAAGATCGCAAAATGCTCTCGAACAGGCCGCCCCTGTTCTGACAGCTCGCTGGTGATGTTAATTCTGATGCTCACTTTAAGTGTCGCTTGCCAAGTGCCCGAGGCAAGAGGCAGCTACGACATGCGGAATTTAAGGCATCAACGTCTCAGCTTAACGGTCTCCGCCTTTGGAAGGCAAGAATCATCGGCTCTCGTTAGCCAGCGACAGGGAGGAAGTGTACTTTTTTTTCTGTTTCAAAGTTACCCCGTCAACCGCCAAAGCCGACGCTTCGCTAAATGTCGATTCTGGCAAGTCTGATGCTGTTGAATGTGCCTTCCGTTTCATAGAACGCCGCACAACCGTAAAGCCAGGAATTAAAATGAATCATCGCATTTAATCACGAACTCGGTGGCGCTGTTTCGTTTCGAGCGGAATGTTTTCCTCGCCGACTGGTGGGGGGGTGTCTGTCGAACTAAAACTGCAACAAAACGCACACATATACACGCGGTGTTCGCTCGGGAGATTAATCACCGCCGTCCGGTGTTGGTGACTTCGATGTGACATCTTGGAATTGGGATGGAATGTTGACTTCCGGAGCGCAGCGAGATCTTTGAAGACCGATAATCGGCAAACAGATACAACCGCCATTTGTCGCCGATCGATTGTGGGTCATCGGTGCCCATCGGGGCTGTGGAAGAATTCTCACGATCACAAAGATCTCCGGTTTTGAAAGTAAAAAAGTCGGGAGATAGGAATGGGTCACCACTGTGTTCCGCTTGCTACACGTTCTGTTCTGGTAAAGTCCCGTTTCAAGAGCATAGCGTGTCTGTCCGCAGGCTACTGAGCCGCGTTTCGTTGACCACCTTCAATCAAACCTCGAAACCGGTACACTTGAACTGCATCCCGGCAATGGATCTTTCACCGTGAACTACAAATATATGTACGCTCCACTGCAACCGATGCCCGCCCTGCAGGCACAAAATCATGACAAAATCGTAAACATTTCCCGACATTCATCGAGCACCATCTATCTTATGTTTCGCGTTGGAAGTCGCGTTCTCTACAAATTCTGACAGCACAAGCTTTTTAGATTTATCACCGTAGTGTTGTGTGCAGCAAAAACTCCCCATGCTGCTTACGGGTGTGCGCCTCGGTATTATTTTCCAATCGCACCAAACCTTTCGATCAGTTTGAGGTGTTCTGTTTTGTCGGCCCGCGGGAAAAGATTGAGATTTTCCTGGAGTCGCATGTCTAGTGTAGTGCCCTTGTAATAATTACAACATAAGGGGAACTGGGCATTGAATTTTGGACGAAAAGGAGAGATGTGGCATTGGGAGAAGATCCCGTCATTCGGGTGGAGAAGATGACGTTCGAACGTACACAGAGAAAAATAAAATTGGGTCGTGTCCAGGTCGAGATCGCTGGCGGGCGAAAACTGACTTGAGGAGCTCGTACCTCCCCAATCTTCATGCCTTCATTTATCTCTCTTTGGTACTGATGCACTCTAGCGGATGCATCCAGAGCGTGAGTGGCTGTTTTGCATCTCTAATAATAATGGTCGTCGTCGGCGCCTTGTGCAACAAGGGGTCAATTGCTGACGAACTCGCTTCGTTATAACGGGTGTTTCCATAAGAAACTAATCGATCATCGCCTATCTGACAAGGCTTACTCCACGCTGATGGGCGATTCTGTGTGATCTCGTCCTGTTTTTGTTCAAGTGCTGCTTTCGTTTTATGCTGCTCTGAACTCTAGGAGACACGATGGTTTATGAAGTGATGGAAAAATGATACCATGCGATGATAAACAGGAGAAGCATAACCTCTCCAAACCCAGCTGGCACATCTCGAATGGCAATGGTTTAGCGATACGGTTTGAACAAAGAGGAGAAGCTGAAACATTTCTCAATGTGCTGCTGATTGCATTGAATTGCTTTCTTTCAAGCTGTATGCATCCGCTCCAATAATCGATTAATGGGCAGAATCCTACCGGACATGTGAAAGTAGACGCATTTTAGTCGTCTAATCGCATGTTAGTGCTCTATTCGTACCGGAAACCATTTGGTTCCATTCCATTCTCGCACCTAGACGCTACTTTACTGGTAGGAAGTTGAAGTCTAGCGGGCGGCTCGCTGCGGTAATTCCCGGCAAAGTCCACTGGGATCGTTCAGAAGCAGGAGATCATGGAAAGAAAGCGTGCTATCTAGCCAAACGCAGGTATTTATATTATTAATATCAGTATTGCGTAGGCGGTGGTACACTGAGTGTCTCTGGGAAATGTCTCCGTCGAACGGATACTCCTCACCCTGACCGGTACGACCACATTTGCTTGCACGAGCCAGACTAGCCTTATCGAGCGTGAAGTGAAAAGTGTCCGACGACAATCTGCAGCTCGTGGCCACAGTGGCAGTACCTTAAGCAAAAGTCGGTGTAGACAAAGTCACTCGCCATATCGTGCATATCTGTTGGTGACTACCTTTCTCCTCAAGATGGGTAGAGGTGCTCCAGACACTAGAGTGAGGTTTTGTAATTACACATTAACGTTGCGACCCGAGCTCAGGTACTTCCTGTGGAAGGTGGTATTCGTTTTTGGGGTGCAGGATCTACATCCCGACCGACCTACAATCGTTGAATATTGCCGTCCACGCAGTCCCTTCGGGATCGGTGTTTTCTGGCTTCGATACACGCACCGTACCGGAGATGTAGGAATTTGATCGGGCGCTAGGTGAGACACACGGTGTACCATAAATCTTACAGGCTCCTCCTTGAAAAACCGACCAGCAACATGGAACAACCACCACAAGGACAGTAAGGTATGAGGGGCATTAGTAGAGTGTATTTTGCGTGACATAAGCAAATGAGCTCGTGATGTAGTGAAAGAGAGACGCTGGCTACGAATAGCTGGTGCTTTATTATTGCATTTTTGTGTCTTCTAAATAAAACCCATTTAGGTTGGGAGCGAAGGGAGGAATACTTTCCTTTCGGAGGGTTAATCAAAGACTTCCTTTGGCAGTGGGTGCCGAAGATAGATCCAATAGGCGGGTGGAAACATAGTGCTCCCATTAGTTTTAACCGTCAGTTTGTTGGGCATATTTTCGCACTGCTTCACTGGCGAACGTTTGCGGGAAACGATTTGCTCACGTGCACGAACCGTTGAGACACCGAGTGACTAGAGATAGTGCCGCTTTTTGGTTCCTTTTTCGGTCCTTAGCTTATCTGGTCGACGCCATCTGTTGAGGTGTTCATTTCCGTGGAACCCCCTATGCGGGAGTATCGATTGGGATCGATTTATTTTTTCTAAAATATATCGATTCGTTAGACGATTAGAAGAAAGTGTCCGTTTGCACGAAGTGCGATCATGATTGCTCGGACACAACAGTGTCTGTTGGCGGTACTGGTCGAATCTAGCAACGGCACCAGCGATAATCGATCGCGTAAGGTAACGACCTTCTCCACATGTCGTCATAACGACAGTATTCAACAAACCTGATAGGTGTTTGTTTCTGGAAGCTAGTTTACTTTTCCCGTGTTTGTATACTCCGATCGGATCGATCGTGTGCGTAAGTTGTATTGCACTTCACCCGTTGGTAGGTAGTGTTTTCGTACCACTCACTTTGCTCATCCGTTTGGTCATTGCATCACCGCACCTAGACACATTCGGAAAGAAGCTGTAAAATGCTCAACTATCATTCGTTTCGGACCGGTGGGTGCACGTGAAGAAGGCACATGGTTTTATGCGATTGTTTTTTGTTTTGTTACTTTTTTTGTGGTACGTTGTCAAAGCACTTAGCATAGCCGCAAACGGCGTCCTTCATTGTTGTTTACTCATTACATGACGATTGCCCAAACGTTTTTCTGTCGGTTAGGAAATCAGTGATAAAGAAGTGTTTAAATAACAAAAAATCATGTTTATTCTAGTGTCGCTCCTTTATTTTCAGTTTGGACTTTTTTCTTCCATTGACAAGTTGTCAATGCCTGATGACGTTAGCAGAAGCGCTTACGATTTATCAAAAATTAGAGAGCATGCGCGTGAGATAAAAACGCACCCGTCTGAAATATACTTTGAAGTAGGGCGATGTCCTCAATTGGCTGGCTACACAAACAAACTCATCACTTCAGAAAAGAAAAAATCCTCCACAGACGATGTGTGCAAGGTTAACGCAAACGATGACTGGCGTGGACCGAACAGATCGATAGGTGTTTGCCTTGATCGTCACCTATTATGACATCGAGCCTAACGCTTCGATGCCATTGCCGTTTGAGGTTGGTTGGAAAGAGGAGGTTATAAAGCTAAACGTTGTTAGAGGCGGAAGAGATCTCTCATCTCAGCACCATCATCGTGGTCAACTAATAGGTGGAAGTGATGGATGCAACATTCTCACGTAATGTGTAACGCGCAGTAGGTTGGAATGGTATGCTGTGCTACATATTTTTGCTCCCTTGCGTGGTGATCGTAGCATAACACCTTTTACTGAACAAAGTTGAAAGGTGATCTGAACAACCATACACGGTGAGTGGCAGTTGAAAGCGCAGTCACACACAGTTGCAGGTGATAGGTTTATTAAGTGCTTCCTTCCCCTTGTAGCATAGGGCTTTTAGATTATGCACACGATTATCAAACAGAGCGTGCGCTTGAACGCAAATAAAACTAGCACACGCTCAAATGGCATGGAAGATATATCCCTTTAACTTATCTCTCCTCTCACGGGTTTCCACCTTTCCCAATCACCACATGCCGCTAGGTTGTATGCGCACCATTAATCTTAACCTAACGACATTATGCTAAGGCGCTAGACGCGTTACTACGGTAAAGCATCAAAGTAAACTTCCCTTCAATTCCGACTCGTTGGTGATCAGTATGCCAACCCATTGTTTTTTTTTTGTTCGCTTACTTCCTTTTCTTTATATCTGACCTGCCGGAGGGGGAGTTGTTACTGTCTGTAACGCTCAGGAGAGTTTTGGAATTGTTTCGGGTAAGGGTGCTAGAATTTAGTAGAACCATAAATCTGTCCCGTCATGCCCTGCCGCTATGACTTACAACAGGTATCGTTGCACCATATCCCAACCCGTGGAGTGTAACGCTTTTATTTACTTCCAACGCTGGTGGCGCTCGGTTAACGGTGGTACGAAATTTGCCCTCGAACGATCTCCACCAAATAAAACGATTCATAGTGGCTAATTGTGGGGGATTCAATTAATGCACAAAATATAAAGGTTGCTTATTAGCAACCTGGTTGCAAGCGTTTGTGTGGCCGTCAAGGTTATTACAGTGTTTCTTCTATGAGATATAAAAAGGTGCAAGGGCGGTGTAAAGCTGTCGCACTGAATTAGTAAAAGGAATGTGGCACGCGTAAAATTCAGTAGCGGTGTAAAGCAACTAAACTTGGGATGTTATGAATGCTCGGTTTCCATCACAACTAGTTATTAAGATTATTGCTATTTTCAGCTAAAAGATTCTACAAGAATATACTGATAATATTTTTGATAATAATGATATTTGTTTTGCCATTTATTCTTTCGATGTTCAAAATACAGGCCTTTTTCAGTAGAAGTCCTACATTTACTATCCATCAAACATTTTATACATTTTATGCTCGCCTTAAAAATAGCATAATCAGGTTCGCATCACGCGCACAGCTTTTGGAGTTCCATTTCTCACATCCGCCTAGCCGCGCGCACAGGTACTGTTGTTTGTGCATTTCCCACATGCGTCGTCGGCTTCGTGCATGAAACTGGAACATTTCCTATCGAATGTCTCACCGGCTGGCATGGTAAGGGAAACAACGAAAAGTGTCTTGCGTCGCGTTCGAGGCAGTATTTTAGGCGAGCAATTATTTTGCTGAACTGCGCCAAATGGGCACAAGTTGATGATGATGGGGCGCCAACGAGCGAATATATATTCCATGTGCTTGTGTGCGTATGTATGTAATATGAGAGCACAGAGCTTTAGGGAACTCTGAAGGGGTGTCGACCGACTTAGGGAGTTTCGCTTTTCAAATGCGGATTTTGTTGTTGTTTGTTTTGGTTTTCGGTTCGCTTCACGGTGGTGTTCCCTTCCGTTTAGGGTTCCATCAGAGCGAGCGCAGTAAAGTCGTGTATGCAAATATGCGCCCAAGCCCGAATGGTCTGTTTCATGTGTTGGAGTATCGTGGCGGTGAGAGGCGAGCAGTTTGCGTGTTTGAAAGACCCTTCGTTGTGCCTCAATAATCCGCAACCGATAGGTGCCGAGGTGAAAGAAAATGGTATTCGGAAGAAGCCGAAATATGTTCTGCCCTAAGGGATGGGCGCAGGAAAACCGTTTTCTAGGATCGATAGTGGTAGTAGTACATCTGGTGGTAATGCAGAGTGCGGGATCGCGGAGAAGCCGTGTGTAGCCTCACTTTTGTGCCGGTATTGCTATTTCGGTGCCCTTGGCCTCCCTATCCCACACGGCTGGGAAAGATTAGTTGTAGCAGTGTGGGAGCACAACACTCTCGGAAGCACACGAGAAAGCGTGATGATCTCGATTTTCTTTTCCGTACAAAATTTCCATTCTCATAAATAAAGAAGACGGTGGAAATGAAGGAGGGGTTCGTACGAGTACGACAGACGAAGGGAGAACAAGAAATTTGACGTCACTGGGAGTGTAGGTCACGGAATTATATCCTGGGCTCAGGATTCAATGAAGGTCCGGTACCGAAAGTCGTGGGAATTTGTACTTGAAACATGTTTATGCAAATGGGGATAAAAACTATTCACAAGAAAATGTGTTGCTGTACGGAAGGTCAATATAGTGGAAATGCGAGAAATGAATTAAAAGCTTAAATGAGCAAAAAGAGATATAAATAATTCATGCATAAATTATTTTGTAAATAAACTGCTAACTATATTTTTGGGGGAATTTATTTGTTGCTATGTTGCAATTATGCGCAAACAATATTAAATAGGTTGTAAAGACAATGGAAATCTAAAAGAAATATAAACCAAGTGTCAAATGTTTTGTTTCGGTTACCATTCTTGAAGGTTTTCATAGTCCAAAAATGCATGTTTCCCCACAAACATACCTAGTTCAACCACGCTGTAGTGTACGTTTCGCAAATATGGCAAGGACAAATCCTTTTTGCTCGTTGATATTGGCCAAAGACATATGGCAGCATGATGGGGTGGCATAGTTTTTTAAACCATCATACCCTGCTTCCCACTATCCTCAAGTACTAACAACCGGCTTGTGGAGGGAATGAATCGTTTCTTTCATCGATCGGCAAGCATCGAAAGTGGAGGTTAAAGCCTGCTTAAAGGGTACTCCAAAATAAGTGAAAGGAGAACAGTGTGTTTACGGTTGTGGACGAGCTATGAGCTTGTATCG
This sequence comes from Anopheles culicifacies, assembly GCA_000473375.1. Taxonomy (NCBI): domain Eukaryota; kingdom Metazoa; phylum Arthropoda; class Insecta; order Diptera; family Culicidae; genus Anopheles; species Anopheles culicifacies. The sequence continues at coordinate 9,468 of AXCM01003581.1, forward strand.
TTGTTGATGATTTTTAGTATGTACTACAAGGGCTTTTAATGCGTTTAAATGAGCATGACTTAGGCAAGAAGTAGCAGGTAGTGGAGGTTTATTGGAAGAAAGTCATGTGTACTTTGTGGCCCCGGTGGGAAAATTTATCCTGAAGGGATGACCTTGAAGTAGACCCAGGGCTAAAGTTTTCTGCTAGCCTATGATTCGAGTTTGATTAAAAAGTGTATAGTTTTATGATAGTTCGATACAAGTCTGAGTGGGGTACTTTGTTTGCAACTCCTTCGCCATCATGATGCTGTTTCCGGTTATGAAGGATGGTCGCTTGAACCAGTCGGCGATTTAGTCGGCAAGTTAGTTCCGAAGAAGGAGAGCACTAAAGTGTTGCGTTTTACCCGATAAGGCAAGGCTATCGGCGCGCTACCACCACCGAGTCTTGCGGACATCGAATGACGAAAGCTCGATCGATGATCGATGAATGAATCACAGTATACAAGGGAACACATTGAGGAGTGGAGTTGCGGATGGAGACGCGAATCGCTAAATCGTTTCACGCAAACCAGCGACAAGGTCACATTAGTGATCCGTGTATCGCCGGCGAATGTGTTTGTGTAGTACGTGGGGAGAGTGGAACAAGTTGTTCGCGATATGTCGCGCAAATATTTCCTTGGCAGTCAGCAGCGAATAATCTGGAAATATGTCATAAAGTTAACATGCAGGTAAAAGTCATCCTTATAGAAAAAATAGCAATACACGTAGAGCAGCAGCTCGGGAACGGTTCCAACTTCTAAAGTGTGGTAAAATTTTCTCAGCCAATGTGTTGATTACTTACTTCGGCTCTGTGACTTCAGCGGTAGGGTAAAAGTATAATTATTATTAGCTAATTTTACGTCCCGGTAAGCTTTCATTTATCGGTTCCTCCTACTTCAGTTGATAATGGAAACTTTGGTTGGAAAGGCAGGGTACAAACTGTGAAGCGACCTACGATGCTATGCAGGGATTGAATTATGGTGTTATTTTTCCTCTTCCTTCCCTTTTGCCAGATGATTCATTTGGGTAAGCATCGAGGTTGCAGCGACCAAAGAGAGGGAGAGATCGACTATGATAGTCGGGTGATAACGAGTAGTCAGGCCTTGACCGGACCACTTAGTAAAGCCAGGTGGTATAAAAGGCAGGAGGACGGTATCCATTAGAGATCATTATGATGGACCCTCCTTCACCGTTGCGCGGGTTTTAGTAAAATCGTATGTACTACAAGCGCCCATACAGGACCGATAATACTGTTGGGTAATTTTATTTTCATTGCCCATTCCAAACACACACACACTTGTACCTTGGTAGATGAGGATCATGCTCGTGGGTTGGCGAACGTGTGTGTAGACTCACGTACACGATTGCATTTAAATGGTGGTTATTTCGTCGTCGGATGAATTTCGTAATTGGTAAAAATTGGTGCATCTACGCTGTTCTGCATATCTTGCGGTCTACCACAACACACAATGGGACCCTACCGAGGGGAAGGGGTGTCTAGTGTGCGACACATTTGTGGGACGTAGTGTAGGAATTTAATTTGCATGCGCTCTAGAAACCGCCCAGGTGCGTTCATTTAAAAATTCATGTACTTAAAAAACAAGCTATCTCGCATGGCTGGTTGCTGATCGATTATCGTAACACTCAAAGGTGGAAAGAAACAAAGCCTTTATTGCCTGCGCTGAAGGAACCCACACGAACTGTCAACTAACATATGATGTCGTTTAGCGTTGCAACAAACGGATTATGGGTTCAGACGCGTGTTTTTCTGTTGTTACTCCATTAGTTGTATCAATGGGATGAACATGTTTTACTGAGGTGGCCAATACTTTGGACACTAGCCTCTTTTTGAAACACAAAAACCGAAGATCTCGATTTTCCAGAAGTGCTCAAGGTGTTTGATGGAGGATTCCGAAAACGGAGGGTTTCCATCGCGTGCAGCTTTTGGGAGCTATTGGCACCACCGTTTGGATGATTGGGTAATGTGTTAGGCCACTGACCACTGCGACTACTGCCTTCTCCAAAGCGCGGGGTTGGGTGAATGTGTATGAAACGAGCATGCACCAATTGCAAAATTGAGCCGTCTATGTTTTGAGTTCGCTTCGTCTTAATGCCTTTTTTAAACCAACCACGTCCTCCCAACGATTGAGTCGCAACCAAAGCAAACATTCGAAGCCTTCAAAGGTGGTGCAGGGCCATTGAACCTGTTTCGGGAAATAGGTTACCAATGTGTTTGGGGTGGTAGTGTCCGAATTTCCCAATCAAATACGAAACACGACCACTGGGCATATTATCGTAGAATCTCAGCGGAGTTCCTACATTCCTAAGCAAATCTAACGGTGACAGACTTTAGTCACAGACAGGAATTTTGTCCATTACTGCATTCTTACCGACTGTTCGGTCGAGGTTGCTGTGCTGTGCACGAGCTCTGACATGCTTGCTGATTGCTGCGACGTTCACAGCGCCTTTCACAGGTGTGAACCTGAAACCTGTTCGGTTGCTCGGGTGCTCTGAACGACCGATGCCTGACCTCCTCCGTCAATTATGGTCAATATGGCACTTTTGGTTTCCTTTCCCCTGCTTTTTCTAGGGTCTCTTGTGTTTCGTGGGGTTAAGCAAAAACTCCCAAGCGACCAATTTGAATCTTAGTGCGGCTGAAAGGGCTTTGATGTCTTCCTGTCGTTTGGCTAGTGATAATCAGTGAGCGAAAGGGCCCGATTATCTGTTGAGTGATGGAATAAATAGACGTTGAAGAGTATTTGCAGACATCGAGGGAAGGGCAAAGTTACACTCCCGGGGTCAAAATTAGCGACACATTCTTTCCCGTATTGGCGTGGGACGAAATCAGTAATAGGAGAACGTTTGATTACTATAATTTACAGGAAAGTACTTTGAGTAGTACACCAGAAAAGGGGGAGTTGTCTCAAAATTTTCTGTACAAAATTAATTAAAATCAGAATCAAAAGGTTTGGCGAATACAGTTCATGCGTCTTCTTAAGTTGACTATTTACTTCAAATACGTTACGTATTCAGGGGTTTTGTTCTTTGTCCCAACAAGCTAACTCCGATTGTCCTTACTTCGATTATTTCTTTGGCCATGTTTAGTGACCACGAATCGCCAAAGAGAGCTAATTTCGCCCAACCAGCATTAGTCATCCAATTGGTGTAAATGCCATCCATCACTCGAATAATGATGACGCAGTATACGAACATAACCCCATCGCTACCAGCAGTAGTAGAGGAAAGTGATCCAACTCAGAGTTAGCTTTCTTTCATTGGACTTGACAGGCTGATCGCGACAATTATGGGTGCTGCTGTTAAAGCTGTGATGGATGCTGCGTACTGGCGTTGTACACCCGGGCCTAGTCTTTATCCGGTCCCGACCGTATCCGGCGTTAAGGAACATTCCGTTCGTGCCTGATGAGCTCTCCTCCTCGGACGTGAAGTTTCCACCTGGGTGCATAAGGAGGGATAAGAAAAAAATAATTAAATAAAAAAAATACGGAGAAAAGAAAAACGCCATCTTGGCAGAAGTATTTCGAATTTTAATTTGAATCGTACGCGTAGGAATGCATCCATGTGCTCCTGGAAGAGGGAGGCCCTAGCGCACCCTTCACTGTTGTTTTTTTTGTTCATTCATTGTATGTGGCTTTTAGTTTCGCTTTTTTCTGCATGTCTTATTAGTAGACTCATCATGTGACGGCTGCATGCGTGTGGGATTTACGTTTGAGTGTTTCAGGCTTACCGGTTGCTACTGGTTAGCCGGTTTGCCACAGTTTAGCGTATAATGCCATCCAGCTTCGCGTTCCGCCTCGACGTCTGTGATAGTAAAACATGTGCGGTGGTGATCTCTTCCACCTTTGCCGATGTCAACTGACTGTCATCATCATTGCACGTTGGTGGTGGGATTGTATTTCAATGCACTCGACGAAATTCTGCGCGGTCCAAGCCACATAAACCTTTTCTCACCCGACTCGGGGGCCTTGCTTGACGCGTGTGTGTAGTTAAAAAGAAATGTACTTTTTTCTCAATAAGAAAATCATTGGATAGCCCCAGCTTAGAGGACTTATAAGAGATACGATGTATCGCTAGGAGTACTTAGAGCATGCAGTGTCTTCTTCGCATTTAGTGTATTTAGTTGTTTTTTCTTTCTCCCTTGGTTGGAATTTCACTTTCGATTCCTAAGAAACACTCATTCTTCTCAAGACGGGACAGGCAATTCTGGACTTGCAGAAACTACAATCCACTCACGAACAACATTCCGGCTTAACTTTTTGCGCCTTCTGTTGTCTTTGTTGAGGAATGAAACATACTCCATCATTTGTTGAGACGATGTTGTGCTGTTTGCTGCTTAGATCTTTTAACACGTGTACCTGCTCATGTGCTATTCTGTTTGATGGTATGAGTAAAAAAACATGATCAACGCACAGAATAACATGATGTTTCCCTTCATCGAGTGTTTCTTGTGGTTAAAACAGATTGATGTTTTATATTGTGAAAACATGCAGACAAAACCGCACTGTGTGACTCAAGATTCGTGTGTCTAATTCTTGCCATTTTGATTGCTTCACTGTCATCACCGAGGCGTGTGCTACCGTAAGAGCGTTCCTTGGAGGGTTTTAGGACATTAATGTCCGTGGCGTCTAGCTTTTTCCGCCTTATATCGTCTTTGATGTTCAACTAACATGTTTCTAGAGGATGAAGAATGTACCAATCAGCTAGTGACATAAACGAGCGAGCGGTTCTCACATCACCTCCCGCTGGACTAGCAAATATCTCAGCAGGAGTGCCAGGAGTTGTTGAAGTAGGCCTTATGGGACCTGAGAAGTTGGGTTAAAGAGAGTGGCTCCCATCATATATGCGCACAAAATTGCACCAGTGACGGATGGCAAACGCGCAAACTGCGAAACGGAGAATTTTAAACGTTGCACACGTGCTTGCAACCGTAACGAAACGTCATCATCGCAGTCTGTGAGCTAAAATAAAAAAAAAGTTGTGTACGTCTTGGTTTGCGCATCGTCGCACCCAACAAACCCAACATACGCATCGGATTTCTCTCGCTCAAGTGCGCTTATGTATGCGAAGTGATTTGTTACCATCCGTAGCACTTTCCCGACCGTACTTGGCCTCCCGATACGATGGTACAAATCACATGGTTTTGAAGTCGATGGAATGGGAGCTCTCTGTAAAAGGGCATGGACGCAAACGAGAACTTGCAATTCTGTTGTTGTAGATTTAGACTTTTTTCATCCAGGCTTTCGGATGATGCAGAGTAACCTCTTCCAATGAAGTTGTTCAGGTGCTAGAATGTGAGTAGCGTATGCTAAAAATAAGCAACAGTCCGCGACTGACGCATGCACTCACAAGCTGGATAGCGGGTATAGAGTGAGTGTTACTCATGGCACATCGTTAAGAACTTTATTTGCATTTTTTATGGCTGAAAGTGATCGGATATCGAATGCATTCGAAACTGAGCAGATTGTGTTTGCCGAAGAGTGGGTGAGGTAAATGGCAACATTAACTAAAGTGGCATCTCTGCAACTAGAGTACGCCGTTCAGACCGTTGGATGTTGTGTGTCGCAATAAATAATCTAACACTACCTCCCGGAGCGGGATACTGAGAGGGCGGCACTTGGATCAGCATCATAAGGCAGACGATCGATGGTAATAAATTTGAAATTGAATACTGATTTGGAAATAGCTCAGCTTTGGAGCAATAGACACTAGGATCACTCGGTAATAGAGAGTTTGGTCCACAAACGATAAACACTTGGCAACTCCGAGGGGGATACAAAAAATATATAAAACTTAAGCAATAAAGACACCACAAAGGGAATGTGTGAATGATTATCGGGAATGTAAACCGGAAAACTACATGGGGACTTGGTGTACCCAGTCGTATATTCTACCGGGGACATAAAATCGCTAAAAATCAATGATCTATGACAGGTCATCAAGTGCTAGAGCGGGAAGTAATTTAAATCTTTGGACAAGGGATCTGATATGGACGTCTATCGATCGAAGATTGGATAATGTCGATTAGTTCGTTAGGAGACATGTAGGAAGAGAGGCTTGTGTGATTGCGCTTTTACGTTCCCCGAATCTAAGAATGTCGCACTGTCGGGCTGGTTGCCGATATCATGCGGCGCTCACTTTTAATTCCAATCGCCGCTAACTTGTGTTAGTTTCTTGAACGTCGTCCGTATGAAAAAGAGGGTAGAAGAAAATTGAAGAAGCAGATTGCTACCAAAAAAATGGCTGCAAAGATGGTCTACTCTTCAGCGGAAGATATGAGTGCGGAACATCCGGAGGCAACGTTCGCACAGTGGGTCTGCCGCACCGGATGGAAAACTTGGGTCGAGACGGGAGGATTTGATCTCCGATTTCACGACGCCATCCAAAGTTCTCGATTCTGGCAGTTATTTTTGTGCGTTCGGTCCACACCATGCTCCATTCTCCATGGTTGTGCGACGCGCGCAGTCTAAAGTAGTCGCGGTTAGATTGGATGGGTTGCTCTTGCGGTCGGTCACATCATTACCATATTAGCTGTCTGTTTGATCTGGTCGAAGTTGAAACGATTGGAATCGGTTTAAAATTTGTTTGCTTCAATGTGAATAATAGACTTAAAATGTAATTTTTAGGGTGAACATTGTACTTGAGCGTATTTTAATTGTATTTTGTGATTGAATTTTTATTTGCAGATTTTCCATCGGTAGAAAATATTCATTTTGTGACGTGCAAACGACAGCAACTCGCAGCAGCAAAAATGTCGGTTTTGTCGCTGGATTGCTGCTATCCAGCGCTCTACGTGCCGCTGGTCCACTTCTTGCGCCACTGAGAGGTTTGGAACCAAGCGTGGACTATTGCTACAATCCGTGTACTGGATCTAACTGAAAAGTTAGCCGTCTGAGAAGATAGTACGTGTCGCCAACGTGTCTAAGCGAGCCGGAATCAGTACTTCTGTTCTACAGACGTATCTGTGATTTGATTAGAGCGCAGTGGAGTGAACGATAGTGTCATTTGGAGGTGGAGAATATAGCAAACTGCGTCATGAAACCACCGAGCATTGACATGTCATCAGCCACTAACAACAGCAACATCGGCAACACGATCAGATCACCTCCGGCAGCTTCTTCACCGAAGGTAGCGACACCTTTGATTGTAAATAGTAGCAATAACGTATGCAGTGGCATAAGTGGAACGGGCCCTGGTGCAGGAGGTGCTGGGTCCAGTAGTAGCAGTAGCAGCACAACAACTCCAACGCATACTGTCAACGGAGGTGTGACAGGAGTTGTACCAGTGACAGCAGGAACCGCCAACAACAGTAGCAGCAGTGCGGGAAATAGCCCGAGCTGTTTCATCAAGCCATCACTTTCGTTAAACTCGCTACCACCACAGGGACCTCCAGAGGGTTCGGAAATGGCTCAACACAGGCTTCGTATCGATAGGCCGTATAATAGCTTAAAGGTGAGCGCAGAATATAATGATCGCGCAACAAAACGTACATATACTAACGTCTGTTTGTTTTTGTTTCGTTGTAGAAAAAACGCGACACGGAGCGTGAGCTGTGGCGCAGATCATGGGGCAGTGGACACAGTCATAGCTCGTGCAGCTTGCAGAGCAGCACCACAAACACTGGGCTCGGAAAAGATGATTTCTGGGCGGCCTTGCAGACGAATTACAATTTCATAATGGACACTAACCTACTAGACAGTTGCCGAGAGGCTCGTGGCGAGATCGAGGGGCCCGTCTTTCGGGATGACCTCGAGGATGATGTTAACTGCTGCCGGAAGGTATAGTCCTACTTCTGATAAGAACTGTTGTTGGACGTTGAGAGCAAGTTTTAACTGGCTTTGTTTGTTGATTGTAGGCACTGTTCAAACCAGCACAAACGCACCGCTTTTACGGCGATCCGCGTTTGTTGCGACAATGGATCAAAGAGATGGAGAACCGAGTGGCCAAAGTACCGTCGGTTACGGAAACCAAGAGACTGAGTATCGAGCAGCTGCAGAAGCTGGCAGTAGAGCACGGGGTAAGTAGGAAACGACTGCGCTTTTCATGTAAGCTAAGGTTACTCCAGCACGTGTGTGTCTGTGGAGGGGGGTCCTGAAGATTCTTAGGTCTTAAAATAGCTCTCGTGCACCGCTTATGGAATCTTGAAGACCAGGTCTAAGTGGGGAATTTTGGGTACTTGCTCCACGAAAGCATGCATACGCAATGGGCTCAAGAGGGAAACACCATCAATCGAGTGTGTCTTTCATTAGGAATGGTTCGTTATGTCACATAGCTGTTGAACGGTTTTCCAGAAAGTTTGTTTGTTGTAATCTAGGAGATGTTGTATTTCTGGGTCACTTTGAGACAGTGTTTCAGCGAGAATGATGAGAAAAAGCAGACACTAATACGGCAGTTAGTGCAGTGATATGTTACTGTAGCAGAAAACTCATTCACTAGTTCTCGACGGCTTCAAATGGAGAACATTAATGATTTGTTTGTGAGATGGGCCATTTTTGTGTCAGGGTGATGAGAGAAGCATGAGACCGAATTTGTTGCACGTTTTTCTAAAGTAGAAATTTAGCTATGTCTCGACAGAGTGATGGGTTTGCTCCATTTTTAAATATTGACATATGCCTAAAATGCAAGAACTTGCTAGACCGTAGTCATTGAGGGGGGGGGGGGGGGGACGATAGTTCTCCAGAAATATATTGTCAGATGGTTCTGAAGACTGTGTATTTTTTTTTCGTTGTAGAACCTCGATGGATATTGAGGGGGTAGTGTTGAAATGTATACGGTTTATGGCGTGTCACGAACCATCACACCATCTTCGAGAATGAAGCAGATGAATTTCTTCAGATGTGGGTGGTGGAATATGTGATATTATGGGATTAGTCCATAGATTGCGATGTCAGTATGACAGGAGAAATGGAAGTGATGGATATGACGTTGATTCGTTGAGAAGACTGATAAATGGTGGTTTTAGTTAGAGAGTGTTGTTAACACAACCGAACAAGTTGGACGGTTGGTGTCGCTATTTTTGGTTGCAAAGCTATTGACACCACATCATAGAATTGTTTTAACACCCTGTCGCACAGATCGGTTAATATGTTTCATGATTCAAAAAATACGTTAATACCTGAACGAACAACATTCTCTGTCAGTGTCTGTTAGAGAAACGTTTTGTTTGTTTGTTAGTCAATTGATTAAATGATCACAGATTTGAGTTGTGTTGCTGTACTTTTGAATGTCGTTTGAATAAGTGTGGCTAAATTGAAATAGACTTTACGGCATCTAGAGCAATCATAATTATACCAGTTGGTTGTTGTCACGACTAAAATATGGCGGATATTTGATATGCGCCTAAATGTATGCAATGTGCATCACGTGAGGGACTGGTATAACAAGATTGGTGTTTTAATTGATCAGTTTGTTTGCTTTGAATGATTGTAATGAGTATGGTACGGTTTTGAATTTAATTTCCATTATCTATACAAATCTTTAAAATATATTTCATGAGTAAATAAAGTAGAAAAGTTGCAATCCCATTTATATTCGAATAACGATAAAAACGTTGAGGTAGGATATATAAAATATCTTGGGATATTTTACTATTTTTCACCCCATTTTACCTTCCAGTTGCTTAACAAGTGTATGGCATGATCAAATTATTGCTTTTATGAAGAGAAATTCGTGCTACGATCGGAAAGGAAAATACAAACAAACAGTATAGCCTCACATTGCATCACGATCGAACGAAACGACCGGAGATAGACATGATGCAAGTCGGCCACGATGCATGCGCATTGAGTTGCATCGTCTGATCGCTTGTTTCTGTGCCACGGATGTGCCGACTGAGTATTGAATAATAAGCAAATGTAATGCGTTTCTTTAAAACAAAATCAGAAAACCAATCCATTTTGCACACGAACATAGGAAACCCTATCGCCTGTGGAGAGGGCATAAACTCTCGCTGGTGTGACCCCATTTTCACACGGCAATTACAACCAAAACCCCTTGGAAGCGATGCTTTCGACGGTGGTTTAATTAGATTAGATGATTCGATACGGCATCGAAACCGGTTACATACAGATTCCGCCCGACGCCCTCAAGCAGGGGATGAACAGGTATTCAATCATCGTGGGGATGTCTCCAGCAGGGAGATACTGCGTGTGTCCAAACTCAGACTGCTTGTACGCGGATTAAACCATGAAACCTTCGGCCACGGTCGGGGCGGCCTTCGAAAGCCATAGTTGGGCTAATTGATCGCGTAGTTCCTAGTTGGCAAAACTTGTTTTTTCCCTCCTCCCTTTATCTCTAGCTACCCGAAATGGGCAATCCAGTGCTGATGAATGAAACACGGTGGACCATTTTGTTTTTTTATGTCGTGTGCATCGCTGGCAAAGAAGGCGTAGCAGAAGAAAGTAGTAGTAGTGTTTTGGGCAGTCAAAATTGATTAGTTTCCAAACATCAAAAGTGCGCACAGCTTGATAGTATGGCTAGTTTAACATTTCTCAGACCGTGTATACTCAACTTTGATGGATGCGAAAGGGAGCTGCAAAAATTTTCGATCTCTTTGGAGAGTAGCTACAAATAATAAACTAATCACAGAAATACAGAAGCGGTATGACCACCCGGGGGGATCCTTTCTAATTACTGTATTCCTTATCTGTAACAAGACATTAAAGGGAAATTTCGTTTGCAAAATATAAGCAGACAGATTTACACTTTCACCAAATTATGAGAAGGATCAGGTTGGAGAACGGATATATCTTGTTAGCAAAATATAGTAGCCATACATAGCCTTGCTGACAATAACTCATAAAGGTGTTGTAACGCCACGCGAAGGAACTGTTTATGACCGGCAACACCAATTCATCATAAATCACTTACGTACGTTCGCACTGTCTGGTGCGCACAAGATTCCATCCTCCCCCAATACCGGTGATCTAATCATGTTTGTTGGAAGTAATAAACACGGTTATAATAAGTTGTGATATACTGCATCTTATGGAAAGTGTGGTACAATGACGATGCGGTTTCGGGACGACGGACTTCGGAAGTAATTAATTATGATTGAATGGTTAATCGAAATGCGATACAGAACAGTGAAAGGATAGGGTTTTTCCTTTTTTACGGCAAGTTGCAAATGAATAGGTGAGAGGTATTCTAGGAAATTTTACATATGTATTTTTGGAGTTTTCTGCTGTGTAACTACGAAAGCTGAATCACATAGCCAACATGGTGCAGCAATTATCATATCCCGTAACTGATCATCGCTACAATTAAGTGAGCCTGTAGGGCATTTTTGTGGAACCGCACCTATGTAGGTCGTGATATGCAACGAATACACCAACACGCGAAAAGATGTGCAACTGAAGCCAAACGAATGCCTCCGGTAACTGTCTGATTTGACGCAGTAAATAATAGTTGACGTTTAATTAAAACCAATCGGTCTTCTGCCTAATCATCTCATTTTCATTTTGAATGTCGGTACTGACAAGGTAGTGTGTGCCCTCAAGGCGTTGAAGCAAAATGCGGGGTGTTCCTGGGGAGTATTTTTCCTAATAATGGTGCCGTTGATGAATGAGGCAATGAGGAAAATGTGCAAGCTGTTGAGCTGTTGTTAAGCTGATCATGTTTGCCATTACTCATTCAATGTGTACGCATTTACTTCGATTGCTTGCACGTGTGAAAGTATAGAAACGTGAGGAAATTGTGATAGAGCCGTAGATTGCTGATCTTGTTATAGAATATTGCAAAAAGCATAAAGAGAATAAGAGTGAGTGGGTAGTGCATATAAACTATTTAAAAGGTTTAACTAAAAAAAACGATGTCAATATATGTCATCATTCACTCGAACCTCTTGTGCATGTGCACCGATAAAAATTGTGATAATTGCATCGCCCTAGATTAATGTTCCACTTCGTTTTGGTTTGCTGCTGTTTCATATCCGGCGTGCTGCACTGTAGGAAAGATCCATACACTTCATATTTATTTTCCCTCGTCTCTGTTTTCCTCTAAATAGCAGGGGGTCATTCAGGGGGGAATGTAATGTTCGCATCGTCCGGTAGATTCACCGGTTGCTTTAAAATAATTACACTTTCACTTCCACCATCACTATTGTGGCAAGCTGCTGTTTGAATGACTTAAATACGCAACGTATGTTTGGCCGTTAAAATGATAGTAAAGTAGTTCAAGCTGTAACACTGGTATCTGCCAATGATATAGATGTGTAGCGCTCTTCAAAACGGTTTTGATTACCAACGTTGAAAAGACAAACTACAACATAAAATAATACTTTGTGGCGATCCGGTGGCAGAGGAGACAGCGGCACTCGTCTCTGTATGGCAAACCCGACGTTCAAATCCCATCCGGATCGTTCGCCCGTAGAGAGACCGAATAGCTCATTACGCCAAATTAGAAGAAGATTTTGACACTTACACTACTTAAAAGATTTTGAAACTAAAAATGTAGATATATCTCATATTTGTATAATTAAATGAAGCTGTTCGTACTCATTCAATAAATGTTGTAACCGCATATGGTTTACAGAACTCTCCGTAATTTTTATTTCAACTGGAAGTTTTGTAGTACTTGACGATCTTGGAAGAGACTTAGAGACAAAGAGATACTCAGAATCCTGATAATTAAGTTTCAAATCATGATTGGTTAACATGTCAATCCAATGAAACGCTTCTAGCATCCATAACTTCTCCCAGTATCTTTCATAGTACTTTCTTTGGCGATGTTATTATGCCTAATCGCAAATGGGATACATCTTACGACCAAATAAAATAAAAGGGATCTTCATCTTTACGATCCTCGCTGGTTGCCAGTTTTCACATATATTCGCAATTTCACAGCACCCAGAGACACATGGGCAAGGTGAACTGAAAGGAATGGAAAGTCCCATAAAAATAGTATCTCCTTCACCTTGCTAGGGCAAAATGGTGCGCTGCATTACGGGTTCTTTGTAATGGAATATGGAGCTTTTATATCTCGGTACTTAATTGATCTTCGACACCTTTTTTTCTCTCTCTCCTAACCAGTTCGTATATTTGTGTGTACCGCGCCAGCGGCAAACACTTAACCCCTTGTTTGGGGCCTTATGTGGCTAAATGGAGCCTTTTTCACGACTTCTTCCCACCTACATACTAATCATGTGACCATGTATGAGAAAGCCGGTGAAAATCTGTGAGGCCTTCAGTAGTGGGGTGGGGCTAGCTGGGTAGTAGGTTGGGAAAAATGATTAAAATTCGTTCCACCTTCGGCGATCGGCCACTTCTTGCTGTTGCACGTCACTTTTATTACGTTTCGTTGGGTTAGTTTCGGAATTTGAACGTTGAGCCGAACCGGTCCAGGTGCGTTTTGGTCGCATACTAACCTATCAAGAGCGAAGTTTGATTGTGAAAATTGTGTAGCACGGCTCGTCCACCCGAGGGAGCCTTATGGAGTTCAACAAACGAAGTTGCGTGCTGTACGGAGCAAATGTGTTTAAAGTTCGATGTGCCTCCTGATGCGTTTTGTGGCAGGGCACTGATGTAGAAGGGTGCATTTAGCCAAAAGTAGTGTCATACCACCTAAAACCATTTCTTCGACGTGATCACTTCACTCGGTTGCATTTGTAACACGCCGGCATAGTGACCATCGGTGTTGAGTCGGCCAGTTGGAAAGAAAACTGGAAAAACTGTCGTAAATGGTCAATTAAAAGAAACGATTTTTTTGCACCCATAGCAACGAACCGTACACGCTGTAGTGGTTGTGACGTGAGCGATAGAAGGCCACGTTCACGTTTGTGTGGTTTGGGTGCGATCACGTCCTCCCTCAAGATTGCTTTTCTTTTTTCGCACTTGTTCGTCTTTTTTTCTTTGCAGCGTTTTATAGAAGATTTCTCTAGCTTTGTTACGGTTGTATCTTGCTTACCGTTGATTCTTATTTGTAAATCGTAATATTCTCGATGGATCGTTACAGTGATTTTACGTGATATTTGAAAATATAGAGTAAAGAAAATATTCGTACATGTTCGAATGTTCTTACGCTTTCCACATACGTAAACTTCCAGTAACATAGTTCTACAGGTTTTAGCCGAACAAAGACGAGGAAAACCGCGATGCATATATGTACAAGCGTGCTATATCCGTGCATTGAAGTAACAGAAAATTAATCGTTTAAATTTTTTCCTGTGTGCTTCATGATGATACGAGTGTACCATACTGCTCGTGAATCACTATCAAAAGTAAATCAAAACGGAAACTGCCTTCAAGCGAACGGTTCCGGAATGAAGCAAAACGGGCAAAAGCA
>KI423481.1:0-13138 GCA_000473375.1 Anopheles culicifacies
CGGTAATATTCCTCCGATAGTTCGTAAAGGATGTTGTCCATCTGTGTGACCTTGTTGTACTGCTCCAGTATGAGACTCACGCGATGTGTTTGTTCCGTTGCTTCACGATGCAGTATGTTAGCATAGCTGAAGAAACGTAGCTTCGTCCAGTCGTGTAATAGATCCGTAACATAGGTGACACATGTCTGGAAATCTGCCTGTCCGAATGTGCGGTAAATCTGAAACATTTCCAACACTTGCTGCTGGCATTGCTGGTCAAGAGAGCTCGATTGAAGAATGGTGCTTTCGGTCGTGTTGTCGATCAGCCTCATCTCGAGCGTAACGTTGGCAAGTATCTTCAATAGCTCTTTGTTGAAGTAGAGTGTGGCGTTGGAGTTGGCTTGACGTTTTATCTGCATCGTAGTTTCCAATATGGTGGCGTACTCACTGAACCATTCTTGGTATTGCACAATGCCGGGAGCATCTTCGTTTGGGACAGCGGCATAAGCACAAAACAGGAAGGACACAATTAGCACGGATTTCCAATCCCAAAGAAGCATCTTGCACTTGAACAGCTTATGGTATACACTGAATGAATAACCCGACGTGTTATACCGACGGAAAATATGCAACTGTAAGGCGAATTCTATCAACCAACAATAACCCACCTGATGATCGTGATAAGATGTTCAATAATTTTTGCAATAGCACAGCGCGCCCTGCATGCACGTACTTTATCGTAGTCTCGTTCCATCTCGAAGGCTCTGGTGCTGCAATGGTGAATGTACTTGAAATATTTCACCAACCCTTATCGATCTGTTGTGATATGTAGCTTTTTCAGTTTCCGTTTCTGGTAGTATTTATTATTGCCTATCCACTGTATCAACAGTACTGATTCGCATACTCCAACACAAACTCCATGTCGGACGCGTAGATCATCATAACTGAGTCAAGGCACTGGTAAAGATCCACCCTGAGCGGATGCTCCGGATCATCGAACCGCTCGAGCTCGTAGTCCAGTATTATTTGATACATGTTGTAGATCCAGCTGAAGTTGTCATAATACCGCCCCAGCAGATCTTCGATTCCATAGATCTGCGCTAACGAGTTGTAACTGGCCAACACCCGCAGTACACGGTGCGTCAGTTGTGTCAACTGATAGTACACGTAATCCGCATAGCGGAAGAATCTGCTCGTCGTCCATGGTACCATTGCCTCGGCCGTGTACCATGCACACTGTTTCATATCTACAACCGCGTACCACGTATAGATATCCTGCAGATCCAGCACGATGTTCCTGCACGCTTCGTCCGTGATTTCGGCATCTTCAATGAGTTGTAGTGTTTCGTTACTTGTTTGCCTGAGCATAACCGTAGCGTTGGCTAGCATTCGTAGCAAATCTGCATTCAGCTCGCGGGTTGCGATGGAGTTTATTTTCCTTCTTTCGTACATTAACTGTTCACCATCCGTGGAGTGATTAGCGAAGCGGTCCTGGTAACTAACGATAGCGGGAACTGCGGCAACACCCCATACTAGACAGCAGCACGTTATAATAGAGTACCGGTTGAAAAGCATATTGTATCTCGCCGATTCACGGATCAAAACTGGCATGTACACCATAAACGCCATGCACAGTACTTCCTTACGAACGGTCCACGACTCCACTGATAAGTCGGCGCTAATCGAAAAAGGTTGTAAATTGCAAGACTTCTGTCTCAGTTATCGACGGTAGCGGACAAGGATTTACAACTGTGCAATGTTGAAACTGCGCTAACAAACACGTTATATATCTGATAAAATGAATCGTGAGCTTTTATTCAAGTTATTCAACTCAATCGTATTTATTTCGTTGTCCTTCATCTGACGAGAGGTAAAGGTATGGCTGTTACTTAAATTCCTAAGTCACGTTAAATTTCGGCACAATTAGAGTCGATATAGCTGAGCACGTACTCCATGTCACTCTCGTACCAATGGACGGCCGTATCGAGACACTCGTAAAGCGCTTGTCGCACCGGATGTTCATCATCGTCGAATCGTTCCAGCTCGGCACTCAGAATGAACTGGTAGCTGTTGTAGATGAAATTGAAGTCTTCGTAGTACAGCTGCAGCTGTCCATCGATGCGATCCATTTCGCTGATCTTGTTGTATGACGCTAACACCTGTGAAACGCGGTACGTCAACTGGGTTAACTCGTTGTGCACATAAACTGCGTAGCGGAAGAAACGATCCAATGTCCATGGTTTCAAGTCTTCGACTGCAGTAGCGGCACAGTAGTTTACATCCATCTCGCTGAACAAGGTAAATATGTAGCGAAGATCATTGACGATCTCCCGACACTCGTCATCGATACCATCAGCACCGACAATCGTTTCGACCGTTGCATTCGCTATCTGTCTCAGCTCGACGGTAGCATTGCCCAGCAGTCGCACCAGCTCCCTGTTGAATTGAGACGTTGCCATCGAGTTTCCGCTACGCTTAGTCTGCATCAGGAACTCCCCGGTTTGTGAATAGTTGCCAAACTGTTCCTGGAAGAACACGAACGCAGGTAACGATCGTACGAGTGCCGGGCCTAGGCCCAGACACACGAAAACGAAGGTCGTAATGATCGTGTTTCGGGACATCTCCGTCTGCTGCAACACAACACTTCTTGCCACGGCGAGCCTATGATTACTTATAAGAATGCTTTTGTGTTGTTAATTACGCACGGAGCGGATGTTATAAAACGGTGTGCTTGCCTATCCGGTCCTAACGATAAGCGAACGATAATTCGGTTAGCGAACGTTGAATGTTGACCGGCAGTTTCCTAGATAGGAAGCGATTTCAATTTCGTTGGTATTGGAGCAATAATGTGAAATTTATCAAACACGACAATGTTTCCCTTGTGCTACCCATAGTGGGTACCATTTCGAAAGGTTTAGCTGTGGTCAGTTCAGGGTAATAAAGATGGCCGATAGTGGAAGAGGGTAAGCAATATATGTTACGTGGACCATGATCGACTTAGACTAGCGCCATCTGCTAGGAAAAAGTGTTAATTTATTTGTTCGAAAAAGCTTTAGCGTACTAAACCGTATAATTGCATACAAGCGGCCGTTTCATTGCGCTAGCCGGATTAAAGAAAATGTTTTATAACTCTAGAGAAACCTTAGGATCGCTTTCAGTTATTAAAGATTTAATAAATGTTATAAGAAGCCAGTCTTAAAGATATACTAAGCTATATCAAGACAGTACTCAGGTCAGTCTCTTGTCTCTTAAACAAATATATTAAGAAAACTATACAAAGAAAGTGAATATAAGTCTTTAATAAAACTGTATTATGATGTTGCGTACATTGATCAATGCGCTGTGTTACCACGAGGACAGGATATAGCTCCCTAATCAAAGAGTCGTGTTGCGTTATCAGAAGTCAGTGAGTGACCTGCACACCTGGCCAACAATAAGAACAGTTGAATCACATATGCGCCACCATCTGCAGGTACTCAGAGAACTGTCGTAAACCGGTGGCCAACATCTGGATATGGTTGGAAACGAAAGCAAAAAAGAACACGAAACATCGCGCACGAATATTGGGCTTACCTTGCCCCAATCTAATCGGACACTGGATGGCTTAACTTAACTATACAGTTCAATCTGCTTCCTTCGCTTCCGTCGTCATTGATATAAACTCCCGGTGATGGTAGCCGCCGTTGCAATTAGTTAAATTTAGTGGCTGCGTGCACAACCGACTTCAAAATGGCGTGGAATTTTTCGTTCGTCCTTATCGCGGCATGTGCTCTGATGGTGAGTAGCTTCCCCAGCCAATAATCGCGTGTCTCGTCATTGCTGGAACGAGGTGGAGATTAACGCTGATGTCAAGCAAAAACGGCACGCCATGGTAGTGGAATAGTGACTTAACTGGATGTATGAATTTCAGGCTAGTACCGTCAGTACTGCTCCCTCCAAAACCGACATCAAACCACGCAACGAGGAACTGCGTGAAGCGATCGAAGAGTATCGCGTTCGTTTCGATGAACTTCACAAGGAAAAGGATCAATTCCTACAGTTCGCCCGTACCGGACTGTGGGCCACAGTGCGCCGTATGAACGAGGAGGTGTTGGTCGATCTAGGCGAGACACGCAACATTGTGGAGTACGGCTTTGACGATGTGCGCCTAGATATCAGTCTACTGATCGTGGAGGGTAATCACGATGAGCAGTGTCTGTTGAATCTGGTGTACGATATCGTCGATGAGAAGGTTCGGCTTGGAGAAGAAATCAGCCGCTGTTCGGCTGGCACGACTGACACGAAGGATTCCCTGCCCGCATCGTTCTACGAGTTCCTCAACCTGCTGCAACGCCTTTCCAACTCGATCGCCGAGACGACGCTGTACACGTTCGTGAGCCAGAACTCGGTTGCCGATCCGGAACGTCACCTCGAGTTTCTGCAGGAGTCATTCGCAGAAACGGACCGTGCGTGGAATGAGGAAGCACTGCCGCTGGTGCAGTTCGAGCTGGACGCTATGGAGTACAACCGTCCGCTGATCGTGGCCGACAATGCGGAGTGTCTGCAGGAAATCCAGAACAGCCAGCAAGCGTTCGAGGATTCGATCCGTCAAAGAATTTCGTCTTGCTTGTGAAGCAATTACAAAGAAATAACTCTGTAAGAAAAAATACGAATAGAAAAAGATTGTAACGGAATGTGCCTAAGCTGTTTAAGAATACCTACAATGACACATTTAGCACACAGGTCATTAGTTCCGTGAATTAACACATGGTGTCGATGAAAGCGTTTTCTTGTTGGTGGTTATACAAGATCTAACGTCACATTACATCTGTCAGATTGTTAGTAGATTGCGTAACACGCGATTAAAACTGTCATAAAAGAGCACGATTATCTTACTGTACGATATTTGTTTTGGCTCGTTACTTATATAAATTTAAGTGTAAATACTTTTTCAATGAAATCATTTAGTATTGCGAACAAGCCATCCTCGCTGTGTTTGCTCGCATGTGAATTTAATCATTGCAAACATTTGGGCGTTTTGTGGCATAACAGACCAACGCTCTCGGACTGGTTTAAGTTGCATTGTGCTATAACAAAAGCTCAATTATGTACAGGCAATGCACAATAAGGAATGCCCCCAGGGAAGATCCAGTTCTGGTTTTAATCTCGAATAGACCAGGAATGTCTTTTAACCTAAAGTTACTTTAAATTCCCTCCAGCAAGTAATCAAGCGCTTCAGTCCATAATCGCTTACAAACATCCTCTTCTCTGAGCAAGGCTGCGTGTCCTTCTTTACAATCAGAACTAACACCCATCGGCCATAATACACATCAGTCGCATAGAGCAACAGATACCATAGCTTCCTCGGAAATTGTGCTGTGTGATAAGAACATTATTTTTCTCCTTCGTCATGCACATCCGACGAGATTAGCGATTATCGTCCAATTTGATAAAGCCAGCGCAATTACTCCTTACATTCAATTATGCGTATCAGTGTGCCCTTGGCTTATCTAAATTTCGCTTACAATTGGTCCATTAATCTATTAGCTCACCATCGGCAATCCGATACCATGATACCAATAGAATTAGCTTTGAGAATTGATAATCCGGGGGTGGGTACATGGAACCGTTCGGCTTGGAGTTGCGCTCAGATTGAACTTTGTGATGTATCCTATGCGTCAAGTCTATTATTACGTTACTGTACTTTTATTTCATAACTGTTTCTCCCATACTTACATGTACGGCAATACGGACATACGGATTGCTATGCAACTATTCCAATTAACAATTGTTGATTTGTCCACGCACGGTGTTCATGGCCGCATTGAGGCTCGTTATGACGGCGTTTAGGCAGAGACGATTTTCCTCGACCAGTGCCGGGCGGTTAATTTCCAGATTGTCCAGATCTTCCTGCGCTTCCGGGCGGGCCACATTGTCCCAGAACTCGACCTGGTTGTCGTAGTTCTCCTCCAACCATTCGACATGCTCCTCCGGATCGGTGAACGAGTTGTGAATGGCGAACGTGTACAGCGTGTACTCCGAGGCAGCTGTCGCAATGCGCTGCAGCGTGTTCGTCAGTGCCCGGAACTCGTCGCCCAATCCTTCCTTGATGGTGATCTTGTCAGCGGCACAGGCACTCATACCCTCACCGGCACGGCGTCCCTCAGCAATGACCGTGTCGACCAGCGCAAGCAGACACTGTTCGTTTGCGTTCGGTTCCAGGATGGCATCGGCAATTGCCTCACGCGTATCCGACAGGATGTCATCGATGTCGTTACGTGCGTTACCCAGATTTTCCAGCGTAGCCTCGTTCAAACCCTTCAGCTCGGCCCGCGTCAATGTACGAGCAAGCTGAATGAAATCATTCTTGTCGTCGACCAGCTCATCGAAACGCACACGGAAGCTCTCGGTGATTTCGGACAGTTCGCGCATCGACAGTTGCGCCGTGACCGACTGTGTTGGAAAATTGCGAACTGTCTCGTTAGCACAGGCGGAACTTACAGGAGTAACAGAGTGCAC
Organism: Anopheles culicifacies; assembly: GCA_000473375.1. NCBI lineage: Eukaryota > Metazoa > Arthropoda > Insecta > Diptera > Culicidae > Anopheles > Anopheles culicifacies. The sequence goes on from KI423481.1 coordinate 6,478, forward strand.
TTACCACGGCAGCAAGCAGAACGCACAGCGCGACGGATGTAAACGTCTTCATCTTTTGTTTTACGTTACGAAGCAGCGACACGAGCGGCAGTGATGAAGCAATTGCTATATCAAAACAGCCGCCCAGTCAAGGCTCTTATATAATTTTGAATTCCACACCGGGATAAGGCTGGAGGGCGGCAAGGCTATGCCGCGTACCGAACAATTTTACGTCAGTACGAGAATAATATTTTCCTTCGAAAACAGAAGGCGAAAGCGAGAACACCGATGTTGTGCTATCGTATCGATTAGATTACCGATAGCCAGGCCTTAGGCTGTGTTACGAGGGTTAAAAAACCGTTTAATCAGGAAGAAAAACAACATTTTACCTGCTAAAAACCATTTATTAGATGCCATATCTCGTTAATTGAGCAGCATACTCTGCGCCACCCCGTCTCACTCTTGGCACTCGCCATACACTGTGCGTATATCTTTTTACAGCAGGCTCAGCTACACCGGAAGATGAAAGCACCCCCAGCAAATTCCACGCAATCGGGAAGCGCACCAGGTATGGGCGATTATGAGCACTGGAGTGCATCCTCCAGCAGCAGGCCCATGTTGAAGACGAAATTACGCCCGATCCTGTCGGACATGGCCCAAATGTCGCGACGCACATTGTTGACAACTTCCTGGAAGTTTTCCAGCTCCTGCTCAATGCCGGCCACCACACGCTCGACCTTATCCTCCTCGGCCTCGTACATGTAGGCCAGCTCGGCAAGCGTAATGTCCAGATCGGTCACCGCATTCGAACGGCTCAGCTTCTCCAACACCGCATTCTGCAAATCGGTCGAGCTGTTCTGGAACGCTTGCACCTGCGGGTAGAAGAACACGCGCGACGCCGTGGCCATGTCGGCGTACGCCAGTTCCGCCGCCAAGCTAATGTCAGCGGCGGCCTGTGTCGCCTGCCGCAACGCTTCATTGTTCTGTTCGACGATGCACGGATTCTGCGTGTCACCGATGTCCAGTGCGTGCTGCAGGATGGCATCCTTCACGCGCAACTTCTCCTCCTGTATCTGCGTGATCACAATGCCAAAGCGCGATATGAACTGTGCGTTCAGGTTTTTGATCGCGAGCGATTGGTTCATGCGCAGTATGCGCAGCTTGTAATCGATATCATAATGCAGCTCGTTAAACAATCGGTCGAACTCGATCAGGACATCGCTCTCAGCGCGAGGGAGAACTTTTTTTACCGCTTCCGGCACGGCTACCGTTTTCGACGATACGAGCTAAGTTGGAACAATCGGTTTGAAATGTTTCATCAAGATCTTCCGGACATTTCCAACAAACTTCTTTCTCTCACCTGCTGACAGGCAAACGATGCCAACACTGTCACTAGTACAAGCTTTTGCCACATGTTTGCAAAACAATCCCAGCAAAGGTCGATTACTCTTATGTCGTTCGAAAGGACACTAGCTTTACAGATGGTCACACTCGATCACCTCAAGTTCCGGAGAAAAACTGATGTGTAGCAGCTGCCTGCGTTCAATTCTATAGCTGTCGCCGTGTTCTACGTTTCCGTTGGATGCCGTAAAGCGGAACCTCGGAAGCGGAATTGAACGGTCAGTCAAATGATACACAATAAACCATTTATCATGCCTTGTTTTCGGCTTCAACCATCGCACTCTTGTCCGTTCGCGCTTTATGGTCCACCCGAGGCGTGGAGGATCAAGGAACAAAATGCCGCCGAAGGCAATGCTAACCAATATCTTTACCGTAGTGCGTAACCTTATCGCAATATCTCACACTGATGCTTCTTTGAGGCGATGATAGTAACGGCTGATATGTCCGAACGGATGTGTAGAGCATCTGGCTGACGATAGTATCGCTGGTGTACTGGAATACTTCGCAAGCAAATTGATTAATCGATGGAAATATTATTTATTCGCTTACAGATGGCCACACGCTCATCGAATCGCTCTCGATTATGTACTATCTCGAGGAGACGCGTCCTCAACGTCCCCTGATGCCGCAGGATGTACTGAAGCGTGCCAAAGTACGGGAAATCTGTGAGGTAATGTTAACAAACTTCAACTTTTCGGCAAAGAACGCTAATAAATTACCATCTCCTTCCAGGTAGTTGCATCCGGCGTACAGCCGTTGCAAAATCTGATCGTGCTTATTCACGTGGGCGAAGAGAAAAAGAAGGAATGGGCCCAACATTGGATAACGCGCGGTTTCCGGGCGATCGAGAAGCTGCTCTCAACGTCGGCGGGCAAATTTTGTGTCGGCGATGAGATCACGCTCGCGGACTGTTGCCTCGTGCCGCAGGTATTCAATGCCCGCCGCTTCCACGTGGATCTGCGCCCGTATCCGATCATTTTGCGCATCGATCGGGAACTGGAGGGTCATCCCGCTTTTCGGGCTGCCCATCCATCGAATCAACCGGACTGTCCACCGGAAGCGGCCAAATAAGTGCGGGAATGCGTTTACAATGTCCCCCGTCCGATTTCACAGCGTCCTCGCGTGTATACGATGATGTTGGAGAAACTGCAGCACAAAACAATCGCATCCCACCTTTCTCTCACAATACCCTCTGAATGCATTACCAACCCTGAAGGAAACGATTATTAGAGGAGTTCAATTTGAAATGAAAACTGTCTGTCCCGATGGCCATAACGCGAAACAACCAATCTAGTCCTTGAAGCAGAGGTATATAGTCGAATAGTAAACAATCAGATGCCATATACAGCTAAGAACAAAAGAGAGGTAAAAACCATTTTATTTACACTATAATGATGGGAAAATGAAGGGCAGACGAAACGCATACAAAACGATGCTTAAATATCATATTGCAAGTCACACACGCGCACGCGATTGATCAGTTAGGACAGTGTGTTTTTCCATAAAATTAATGTGACACTATCAAATTCAGGGAATTTTTGTATACACAATCAGTTACCACGATATAACGAAGGATTACGCTGATACTAACGAGTAGACAACCGAAAAATGGGGTTGGTAAATATGATTCCGTGCATTTCGCTTGTAAAGCGACAATGCAGAGAAAGGACTTTAAATTGAATGCATTTTAAAGGACTTTTATCTACATCACTATATACGCTATGCTTTTCATTGTTCGCAACAATACAATCTAAACGATCGATCGTTTACTTAAGGAAAGATGATCACTCACAAACGCAAAACAAGTGTGATGAGACATCTCTAAAAATTATATCTTCTTTACTATCTATGGTGATTTGCATTTATTTCTCCTTCCGCATAATACATGCTTTTACAACACTTCGGTAAATGCACACGCTAGTATCTAAGACGTAAAACATCACTCCTAACAAAAAAAAGGGTTCATATATATGTGTGTGTGTTTGGATTTTCTTTTTAAACTTGGTGTGCTTTTTGAATTCGCTATCCTTTCCAATATCGCGCGTTGGAAGTCTATTTTACAAGTCGTGAAGTATCCTCTATGTTTGATGTGTGTATTTTGTGTTGTGAAAAAAAAAGAATACGAAACGATATTTCCATAGAAGAATCCACTTGGTCCATCAAAACCGTGAGCCAAAAATGCCAGCAGCTAGGGTGATTGCGTGTGGGTTTTTTCGCGTACTCGAACAATAAATATTTTTGTGAAATGCATATACCATAAGTCGATGAAGCGCACAGCAAAACAAAAACGGGGTTTTGTAATTTTGTATTTTTCATTTCGATTATTCGTTTCCCACTAAACCGAAACCTGTTTTTTTTTTTTGTTAATAATTATCAAGTGTTATAACATTTTTTATGATAAATTAACCATATTTTTAAGAAAACAATTCAATTTCACACGTAGAAAGTCCGTAGACCAACGCAAAAACGCTAAATAAGCACGTGGACACCGAGAAACGCTTCATAAGCGGTGAAGCGTTTTTGTTCGTTGGGTTCATGTCATCGATAGCTTTCGATGAGTGCTAGAGTTTCGTTAAATATCTCACATGCTTTGAATGGTTCGTTTAGAAGATTTAGGAGATTAATTTACACAATTAATTTACAGTAAAATTAGTTGCTTGACTTTTTTTCTTTCAAGTATATTAAACTCAAGTCTTAAGACTCACGAAAAGTTTTTGAAGTAAGAAAACTATATTGCATATTTGTTTTATTAAAATCATACCCCATTAACACAATAGATTCTTGTTCTCTCGTTGCAGCTTTTAGGCTTCTTTATACTAAACAAACAACTTAATTTTCACTGCTCAGAACAACGTGTGCAATACTAATAAGCGCTTGTGTTACGAGCGAAATCCAAATTTCCACCAATGAAATCGATTGGCGAAGAACAAATCATAACGTGTGTATGTGTGCAGTGGAACAATCTTCCTCAATTGAGATGTATTGCCGAATGATTGTCCAGATTCGCGCGTACACAAATGCGAACGCGTATCATATTGATAGGCTTCGCTTGCCGACCCTAAAATATAAGAGCATCGATCGTACAACAGTAACCAAATAAAGATGACCATGAATGCTCGTTAGTGTGCTGCTTCAAGCCATCAAGGTTAAGCAAGATTAAACCAACGGTCATCTTCCGTGCGTTTGTATTTCTTTCTTCTTATTTTGCAACACGCGCATATTACATCATACATTGCGCAAATACGCCTATGGTGTGATATTTCATGCCAGAAGTTTTGATAAAGTTCGCCATTCGTGAAGATGCAAAATCTTTTGTTTTAGTGGCGCAGATTCATCTGACAACTGACTGTTTCCGCAAGATCTTTCCGAAACGCAGCTAGGAAAAAGCAAAAAAAAAGTGATAACACGATGTTGGTGCGCATCGTCACAGCCTCCCGACCACATTTGAATGCGCAACAACTCGTTTGTCTAACTCGTTGTCAAGGCCAGCACCGGAGTTAATCATATTCGTCGTAGTCATCGTCATCACTGCCTCCTCATCATCATCATCAGCCTCGTCAGTCGCTCAAATCAATTCCTCCACCGCTGTGGATGCACTCTGGCCCTGCACCGGGCCAGATGCTGACGCACACCACCGTACACTGCGGGGCGCAAATGTGGACATTAAACTTACACTAACCAACCGGCAGTAATGAAGTCCGGCACTCGACCTCCGCGGTTCGCGTACAAGCTTTCGGGTGCCTTGATCGTGGAGTTCAGCTGGGTACGATGGCGAACCTTATTTGGAATGCAAATAAACCAACCCCGAATGCACCGGGGAATATTCCGCTTTTACACTTTGACCCGGATCGACCCACTTGGATGGGTTTTGTTTGCTTCTTTAGACGACGCGAACAGGAAGCGGTAAAGCGGCTGGTTTTTTAAAATGTTGAACATCGTCGAGCATTAGATCTTCGAGGTTTTTGCAGGGAGCATATACAATTAACCTTGACATTGGCCTCGATCTTCCAAAACACCTTGGTGAGCGTTCGTGTGATTCTTGCCACATTTTACCTCTTTCACGGTGGAACAGCAAACTCGTGCTAATGTATTAGTAGCCTGCACACCAATTAGTATCATCCAGCAGCAGTTACAACGTCGCTAATCACGTTTTACACGCAACTGCGCACGAGCTTACCGTAAATACCCAACCACGCCACACCGTTCGTAGTTGAATTTCCTGTTTCTCCCGCTTAAACAATCAACCATTGTTGTGGACGTTTGTTCTCAAATGCATCTGCTTCCGATTGGACTGCGTTGGACTGGCTGCATCTAGCATCGATTCAAACACGCAAAACCCCAAACACAAGGTTCAACGTTTCGACGGCTCTTTACTTGATATTTGTGATTACTTTTAAACGAAACTGTTGGACCGCGATTTGGGATTACGGTTTTTTGTTCGTACACTGAGCATTCAGCACGATCACCGTACACAACCTGGCAACGATCGTCACCTTTGCATGATCGCGAACACGTGCACAAACATCTCTACGAATTTGAAACGCTCGTCGTGGTGTCTAGTTGCAAAAACTAATTCCTTCCACGTCCTTGACATTTGTCTCATCAATGTAAGCCTTCAGCGCGCGCGGTACAAGAGGAAACGAAATTCAGCACGCGTTTATTCGGTGTGTACGTTCTTTGGCTTACTGTATCCGTACTGTACGACAATGACAACACAATAATTACACATTACTGTCTATTTTACGTCACTGATGATTATGCGGTTTGGTTCATTTTTTCTCTCATCCTGTTGTAGACGGGGTTAAGTCGAATATGCAAACAACCAAATCCTTAACCAAAAAAAAAAGACCTTCACGATCATCAACACGATCATTTTTCATTATTGTAATGTGATGATATTTTTTAAAATGATTTATTGGCTTATCGATTGAGTCACTTAACTATTTGTTTAGAAGATCCCTTACTTGTTTTATGGCTTTAGAATGCTCTCTTCGAGTCCTAAATAGCTCGTTTTTGGTGACTAGGAACTTCACCAGACCATAATGGACTCTTCAAGATCCTCTTGAACATACGAGGAAGTAATCTGAAGTAGTCAGAGACGGTTCCATGTTTAAAGGTCTCCGGGATCTTGCTCCAAACTTGCAACCTGAAGTCATTGCTGTTAGCTTCTATTTATTGTTAAGTAGCTTATGAGTGAGCGGCTTATTGGCCGGGGAGAACATGGTGTCCGTCTTCTTGCGGCATGACCGAGGTGCAGATCTCATCCAGAGGCCCAGGACTT
>KI423481.1:13798-26163 GCA_000473375.1 Anopheles culicifacies
ATTTTGATGATTAGTTGTTGGATTTACAATACCTATTCCTTCTGATCTGATATGAAGAAAGTAATGATCGCGGTCCTGGATACGAGCTAGGACAAAACTAGGCGGCGCTACGCGACACATACATTGAAACATTTCGTGTAGTCATCAACACTGCATCCCACTTGCGCCCATGATGCTCCGTACTCTTCTAAACTGTGTACGTGCAGCGTGCAGGGTCGAGACGTTCCTTGAAAAGACGTCGAGTGGGAATCTCCGGTCCTCCGTGTGACCTCTCCCTAACGAGTAACTTCAAGTCACGGAAGACAGCAGTCCCTAAACCCTCCCAAGTGCCATAGAAGAAATATAGGTTGCATATGAGTAGAAATGAAATCTCAACGTATTTTGCAAGACATTTTTGTATCCAAAGAATATTTCAATGCTTGAAACAAATCCAAATTGGAAGGCGAAGTGAAATAGTTTTTACTGATCGAAAACAGGGAAGTAAGTTTAGGGTAAGAACTTGGTCGTTTGAGAAGGAATTCTCGGCTTCCTAAAAATGCTCAGCGGCTTTGCTATTTGCCACTGCAAAGATTCAAATCGATCAGTTCCTAGATTCTAACAAATTCTGAAGTCTTTCGCTTAAATAGCTCTCGTAAACGTGCTTTTTAGCTTGGATGCTCTGGAATATTGCCGCTCTCTTGTCCAATCTTCCCTAACTGATGTTTCCTTGGGCTATACCGATCATCTGTCAGCGATTTTTTTATATGCACAATAACCTTACAATCGTCTCTCCTGTTGGCCTCACTCTGTCGTGTCTATTGAAGATCCAGTCCTTAAGTTCTTTCGATGCATCATTCCTTTCCTGTGTCGATGTTGCTTAAGATCAGTTCCTAAGCCTAATCTCATAGATCTCGTTTTGCATAGTTTTGTTTAGTTATGAGAAAAGTTTGTGTCGAAGTTTGGAAGAAAAATAGTGTGAGGTTATGTGACTCTCAGCTCCCGGATAACCCAACGCTTTAGACTCACTTAACTTGTCGAACTCTTTCAACTAGAACCTAAATCGTGTATATATGACCTGAGTACTTCCGGGTCGTCTTCCGGCCCAACACATTCATCCTGCAGTTCCTTGTCGTCTATTCGAGGAACTTTGTACCCTTAGCTATATAGGAGAGTCTTAGACCAAAAGTCCATTTCACCAGTAGTTTATTAAGATCTTGGTGAAGTTATTCACATGTTCCACCTTATTACACGCTCCTCCACATTCCTTGACGGCGCTAAATGGAAAATATCTGACAAAGTCAAACAATACTTTACTTGAAGATCATCAAATTCAATTCCTTCTTTTTCGTTTCTCACATCTACATTCTTATCTTTGTTGTGGCTTCAGTTTACCGTCCCCGTTCCCATTCGATGATGGGAACAAATTTCACCAAAGCATACATCCCAATCGATAACGTGTTTGATTAGCTGCTTCACGCACTTGGAAGGATCTGGTACCGATCCATCTCGTCACCAGTCCGGCCTCTTATCTTATCGGCTGCTCGGATTTCGGGGCGTATTTGGGCTATTCCTTATCAACGGCACTCTTCGTGTGCGCACCGTTCTACAACAAGGCGACATGAGCACAAGGTGAGCTTATCGCAGTACCGAAACGGCGTATTTATGATCTGCGATTCGAGCACGGCCCTTGGTCGTTGATAAGTCCGGAAGCCGGTTCGTGAAGATCCGATCGTTCGTTCCATACCGACGGGTAAATTCATTTCCCATTTCACCCAGTATAATGTTGAGGTATAAATTACCGTCCAATTGCGTTAGCGAAGCGTTCATAAAATATCCAAGGAGTGCCACGTCTAAGTCCGCTGGTCATCCAAAACCGGGAAGGGTGCAAAATTTATGAACCTTTACACCTTCACACGTATCGGCCGAGGCAAAACCGGAAGTAGAACGACTTTACGTGTGTGTATGTGTGTGTGACGTGACCGACCGGCCCCAATAGTTTGACCCAGAAAACAATGTGGACCGTATATTTATCGGCCCATCCGAGTCGATATCCAATTCCAAGCATGTATTGGCTTGAGATAGGACGCGAACGAATGGGGTACAACTCCCCCCCCCCAACATTGGCGTATGTTGGCGCGTGTGTGTTTCTTTTTCATGGCGTGGGCTCGTCCCAAAACCCGACTTCCTCTTGGTAAGGGAGTGTCGAAAAAGCCGTAGCCGTTGCATCGAAAATACTCCGGAACATTTTATCCGGCCTCCATCGGCAAACATCACACGATGGATGGGTTATGGGAGACACACAAAAAAAAAACAACCACCCCCTTCGTCCAGGTAGCATAAATAAACCGATCGATCGTACTGCCAGGCAGCTGCTCTACGCTGCGATGACCTTCCGGATCTATCCGGTCGAGTGTCCGGTGTGGGGGCCCGCACTCGGGTCAGTCCCGAGACGACGTTCGACAGCTTATGGACATGGAAATTCAAATTATGTTTCGTGACTGGTTGCAATCAAAAGGCGCGCTTTGACGCGCGGTAAATGCAGCACCCGTCGCACTGTCGGACCGCGTGTTCGATCATCATTACTCCGAGTACGCGCTCAGAGCTTGGCGCTTAGTCGGGGGGCTGGGGACTGAGCTTGTTTTATTGGTTTTGTTTATCTATTTTCCTTCATTTTTTCCATTGCTCGGGGGAATTGTTTTCCAAATCTTTGCGATAGCCCCAAACGAGCTCTATCATAATGCTAAAATAGCATTTTAAAATACAAATCCATACGGAGAGGTCAGAAATTGAGAGACGGACATTTGTTAAATTATTAAACAAGCTACGGGTGGTGCATTTTAAATTTTGAGCGGCATTCTAATTAATAGATCAATCCATCCAAACAGCTCCAAGGGAATTACGAAAATAGTGGCCATTTTTTTTAAAAGTGGAAAACATTTATTTTATTTAATCTTTATATTCAATTCTCTCTGTAAGTTTAGACCAAGTTTGAATTAGTATATTTCTGCAGTTTTTAAGCGTTTGTTTTAGGAAACCCGTTTTTCTGGGGCCAAATTTCAAACGGTGAGTGTTAAACTACAGCTCAGCAAGGGGCACACACACACACATGTTTGTGCACATGATTCACGCGTACCGGCCATCGCCTGGCCACGGGACCAACCCGATGACCGTCCCGGTCAGCTGGGATATACGGTACGGTTTCACGGGGGTGCTAAAAATAAACAAACCAACCAACCCCAACAAACATTGTCGACCCCCGCCGGTGCTAAGAACTCATTCACACACACACACACACTCGCGTACGTGGCGATTGCAAAAGAATGAAGCAAGAGCGCGAAAACCTGTCGGTTAGACAAAAAGAACCATTAAACGACGGTTTAGCAGGGTGCGGGAGGGAGTAGGTTCAGTTTTCAACGTCAGGCGTTCCGATGATGATGAGAGGCCGGACATACATTTGGAAATGGTTTATTTTCTGCCTGCCAGGTGAAACGCAAGTGCGTCACGCATACACAAAACAGCGCCGTCGGCACAAGATGGAAAACTGCACCAGCTGCAACCGATATCGGTACGGATCGTTTGTCGATCGGGGAGTTGGTTCTTTTTTTTTGGGATCATCATCGATATTGCTTCGTTGAAAATGTGTCTAAAAATTGGGTCAAACTATAGATTTCATTAGATTGAAATAGAATTCTTAGTGTAATTGGATGCTTCTCCTTAGTACGATTTAAGCAAGCATATCTTTCGAGCAGATAAACCGTAATCCAAGTTTGAGAAAAAACTCCAAAGAGTTGATAAGTAAGTCTACAATATTACTCCAAGGAAATGTGTATTTGTTTAGAAGCGAAAAAGATCCCAAAGAAAGTAAGGTAAGCAAACGAATGAGTAGATAACAGACCAACACAGTGGAATAGCAAAGGGAGTTAGCAAGAGCAGCTCTTATCACACTCACTATATCTCGCTTTACACAACTTCCAGTACAGCGGCACACGAGTGAAAGCGGCCCTTACATTATGACCCTTTGGTGCTAGTTTAAACCGACGGGGTGTAACAAAGATTACGTCGCATGGCATAACCCGTGCTCAGTGACCGAAATCACTCCCTAATGTGATACGTACGTAAATGGTGGAAATGAATCACCTAACATCGGCCAAAGGGCCCATAAGATCAATGGTTCGGTTGAAGGAAGTTTGTTGAGGGATTTGAGTGAAACGAACTGTATGTTCCTGCTTATTGGAAGAACCAGCAACCTTAGCACGGCTTAGCTGTGGAATAGCTTCAATACAGTCAACTAGTGATGGGCAATGGGATATGCATCGGATTCTCGGATTGGAACTCGGATCTAAGCAATCCGGATTGAAGATGAGAATAATTCCTCTTTTCCAAAGAATTAATGCGCTCTTACTATTTCCTCATTGGGATTTTTTTGTATCTTTTTGGGAGTGGTTACAATTATTCATACTCTCTTTACAACTCTTCGAATCTCCGTGACGACTAACAACACCCTCAGATTTAGGCTTAATTCGACTCTCGAAAGAGTTGTTTATAAGTTTTGTTATACCAATCGGAAAAGAGTTGTAAAACCGCCTTGCCAAGAGTTACTTCAATTCATTCTTTAAATATCTTACTCACTTTTATTCTTTTAGTACAACAATTATCCGGATTAAACTTCAAGTCTTGATTCTTCTGAGATCGGATTCCTCTGAATATATTAGAATCTAGGATCTCTTGGCATCCGGAACAGAGTATTTGGTATAACTCGAAGTTTCAACGCGCTTATTTCCAAAATTCGTAAACTTTCAACTTCTTCTTCTTCTCTGGCTCTACAACCTCGAGAGATCTTGGCCTGCCATTCCTTGCTTCCGTGACTTGAATGTACCCGCAACAGGATAGTCAGTCCTGCGTACGGGAGAACGGCCCGAATGGGATTCGAACCTCGGTCCTGTCCGTTCCAAGACCGGCGCCTCGGTGTCCTCGGCCACCGAACCGCTCCAAAACTTTCAACATGTATTGTAAACATTTCAAACAAAGAGTAACGTTTCTGATGAATAAGTCCAAACGGTCTAAATTTGTAAACTCGCGGTCGTCGAATCCGCATAACTGGAGTGGAGTGTAACTCGGCAAAAGATTTACGTAGTTTGAAGATAGAATTATAGGCTTTTAGACACATTTTTCATCAGGTTAGACCAGGCAGCTGTCCATTTTTCAACGTTTTATGCGTTTGTACATAGTGGCTTTTTGAATATTAGTCCCGATTCTTTACTTTTCTAAGTTTTTATGTAAATTGTGATTTGATTTAATGCAAAATGTTTTTTACAATTATATAAAAAAAGTGTAACTCAAGAAGATAGATTGGGAATGAATCTCCCATGGGATTGAATTTTCCCAACAAAACAAGAAACTTAATTTGATTTAATTGTTCATACGGACCAACCAATTACACACTTTATACCCAACTAATTGGACGAATTTTTTGGAAAACCTTCACGAGTTTAAGGCAACTTAGATTAAGTTGGTAATGCCTTTCGAACTCTTCTTTAACATTGACAAATATGTTTCCGACCATATCCGTGTTTAACCGGATCCAACAAATGGAATAGTTTCTTATTTTTCCAATAAGCAAGACTAAAACCCACAACCAATCGATTCGTATGCGAACGTGGCGAACTTTACGCACATTAACCTGTCCTTCGTTTATCTGTAAGGGAACGATCGATTGCGGAAGGTCTACGTTTGAGCTAAACCACCCGTGTACGATCATCATTTCCATCGGTTATTACGGCACCCTGGTATGACCACGTGTTGGATCACGTTTTTCGGTTGTTCAATGGAACCGTTGGCGTCCGCAGCCGAACGTAAACATCGACCATGACCAACGATGATGATGCGATCGCACGAATCGTAAACGAAATCGAAATTTCAACGTCACCACGATAGGGACGTCCTGTTTCACAATGCGAGATTGTGTGATGATTGTGGTGTGAGGAAATAGTTTGGAATTAAAAAACAAAAACAAATGACCTCAATTAGTGATCATTGAAGAGATTGTGGGTATTTGTCTTTCCAACGAAGATTATATTCGCGGACATGTTGTTAGAATAACCTGCTTCCAACATGAAGCGCATCTTACGATGAACATATATCGCTGTCGTAACCTTACGTAACTGGTCAGGTGGTAACTCCGATCAATCCCTGTCAAAAAAATGGTACACTAAAAGCTGTGACGTTTCGTCACACTACGTGTGCCTATTGTGCGCCAAGTGCTGCTTATCTGCGCCCTTGCTTTATTGAACGATGATAAACGAAATTGCTACCCAAATGTACGTGCATCTCAGTGAAGATCTTTACCGTGTGTGTGTGTTGTAGTCGGAAATATAATATCACCAACATGTGTACTTCAACAGTTCCGTTCGATTATTGCTTTCAAACCTGTCAGCTTCTCTTTACCGTCCATTGTACCGCACACCGTTAAGGCCAACGGCGGGCGAGCTGATGAGTCGTGCACGATCGTTGCAAGGTTTCGTTTGCCCTTCAATCTGCGACAGCACATGTCGCGACGGTTTCCTGTACAGTGCATACAGCACACCGCATCCCAACACAATGGCTTTAATCAAAGCAGATAAAGCATCTTCAAACCTTAGAGACCTTGCTGATGTGCGGAACGGCGGCAACTTACAGCGCTGTGATGCTTATGAATACTATCGAGCACCTTTCATCATTAACCTTCACTTTCGCATCACTACAGAGGCGTAAGGGGGGGATGAACAGTTAAGTTCAACCCTGGCCAGATCGGAGTGGGAAGCGATCTTCCGGCCTTTAATGTAAACGATATCGCACGATCGATGCTGCGGTACTTCATACGTAGTACAACCCAAACAAGTTTTGGGCTAAATGTAGGTTTATTTGAATTATACTGTCTATAAAAAAATAGAGAAATATAGATATAGAGAAATACTTCAATAAAATAAATTCTTGCTGAACAGAGCGATTTAGATCAAAGGGAATCAGTTGTGGGAATTCTTAAGATCTTGGTACTAAACGATAATTTGAAGTACCATTAGTCCGTTTTCTCATCCCCCCAAGCAAAAGGAGAGAGAGAGCGAGAAATAATTAACGAGAGCGCCGATACGCGTGAGAGCGAGTCAGTCACGTTGTCAACAAAATTAAAATTCGTTTTGGCCTGTTTCGCTTCCATTGTGCACGGCTAATCATCGCTGTGTTTGTGCTGTTTGAATATAACACACGAGCCCCGCGTAGAACACTGTCGAACAAAACATTAGCCAATCAATAGAAATGCCCACTGAAGCAGCGCATATCAATATATGGCGAAAATGTATCAACTGATATAACAACATCAAGTTCTCTGGCAGCTTAGGTTATCGATACATAGCAGCTCTATTTATTTGAATATTGTTACCCGTCGAGATGGGGCCTCCTATCGTGAAACATTCCATCACACTCTGCTCGCAACGGAACATATAAATACGCACACATGCACACACCCATAAGCAGCACGAGCATAGAACGAACGCACACCAGCAGGCGCTGAAAGAAGAGAGCGAGCAGGAGCGAAATGTGGCAAACGTGAGAGAGAGAGAGCAATCGCAACGAAATTGAGCTGCGTACGGACAACAGAACGTCAACATCAGCAGCAGCAGCAGCATCACGTTGTAGTTTGCCAGCAACCAGCGCGCACGGGAAAAAAGGTTTTGGCATTTGACAACGGCGAACACGACGACCACGACGACGGTAACGGACGGAGCTGGCCCTTTTTCTACCGTTCACCAAAGGCAAGTGGCGTGTGTGCGAGGTGGTTTACGCTGTCGCCCCCTAATTAGATTCGTTAGACCAAGTGCATTAACAGTCGAAAGCTGTAGAATCACGTCTTATCGTTTTCACGCAAAAAGTAGAGCCCCTTTGTTGCCTGTGTGTGTATGTGTAGGTGTGCGTTATCAGTGTGCCCGCGGTTTCGTCGAGTCGTGAATCGATCGAATTCGAAATACCATCGCATTCTTCGTGTTCCGCCCCACCAGCATTCATTTGTCAGGCGACCCACATTGTGAACGAGCAGCTTGTGAATGAATCCGGAGTGTCCCGTGAGCTCGTGAAGTGCGTGTGTGTGTTTTTGTTTTTTTTTCCTTTTCTTTTCTGTTGGTTCACCTCCATTGGATCTCACCGCACCGCGGTGTGAGGGTGTGTGCGTGGTTGGTGGCCACCCTGCTACTATACCTATTCCCCACAAACCGCACGCGTCTTCGTTCACCAACACTGCGTGACGTCATCTTCGCGCGCTACGCTTTTCTGCCTGCGACTTGCGCAATCATTGTGCCCGGGTCGCATACACGGTCGCGCGTACACCAGCTTAATATTGGGGGGGGCCCTCTTTCTGAGTGACCTAACCCAGTCGTGAACACTGTGGGTAACACGCACAAGCGAACCACCCACCGTATATACCCACCTGCACGCACGATTCAAGTGAGAAAATTCAAACGGAATCTGTGAGCAGGGAAGAGCGTGTGTGTTTGTGTTTGGGAGCAACGCAGAGAAAGAGAGAGCGAACATGTACGATGTGTGTGATTGTGTGAAGTACAGGGTGGTTTAAAACAGTGCGGACCCGGTGTTTGCTCGAATGTGGAAAGGTTCGCTTGGAAGTGTAAAAAATCAAGTAACAGCTGAAAGGGGGGAATAAACACTACCTGGGTTGAGTTTATACTTGACAGTTTAGTGCGTGAAACATTGAAACAAATTTCTACATTAGAATGGAGACAGTTTTAGAAGGGGAAAATACGGCATACATAATACGGCGAGTGGTAATTTTGGACTCGGTTAGTTTGAGAAGAAAGGGTTTTTTTTGGTTCTCCTTGAAACATTTGTGGGTAAAAGAGTCGGGGATTCTTCTGGTATCTAATGCCAATGCCTTAGAAAAACAATATATGATTAACGGCTGTAAATGGAAACCACCATGTAGGATTGACATCAATTTGCTAGCTGGCGCTTTAAAACGACAGCTAAGCACAGCATTATCGAAACAGTCAGTTTAGTTAACAGTTCAACATTGCAATCGCTTCTTGATAATTCGATAATTATTTTGAAACAAACTCAGGCAGTTTTAAAATGCGATAAAGTTTCCCAATCGCGCACAAGTGTCACCCTGTGCCTGGGATGAGATTTGGTATTCGTCGGTATCTCACCGCCAGTCTCTTTTCGTGTGCGTTAGCCACACACTACCACTCTGGGGACGACGCGGATTTGTTTCACTGCTCACCTGCCTCTTCTCACCCATCCCACCTCATGTGCAATCACCCGCGTGCACTATAGTGATGTTTGCTGCTGCTTCTGCTGTTGCTGCAGTCGAGTAAGTCGAGTCGTGTTCGTTCGCTGGGAAGTATATGGTAGGTGGCACCGTTTGGGTTTGCTGCTGCTTCTGCTGTTGCTGCAGTCGAGTAAGTCGAGTCGTGTTCGTTCGCTGGGAAGTATATGGTAGGTGGCACCGTTTGGGCACCACAAACTTCGAGAACAACGAGTTGTGTGACAACGTGAGATCACAAAACAATAAACTTTTGGGCTTTGCTGTTTGCCCAAGGGCACTGGCATAGGGTGATTTTGGGGGCTGGTGTGTTAAGAAACCCGCGACTCGGTGTGTGAGTGTGTGACCACCTGTACCGTGTGCTGGAGGTGGATTTTCATTTGCAGATGAAGGAAATGCCGTTCGTGATCCTTGTACGTGTTGCCTGGTGATGCTAGTGCGTGTGGTGTGATCAGTGCGCAAGTGGCAAGCAAAAGTAACATCTTTAAGCAGGCGGTGTGTGAAACAGTGTCCAACAACACTCACTGGGTGAAAAAATAATACACTCACACACACACACACCGTACGCAAAGGCATCCGATTGCACTTCCGAAAACGGAGAAGAAGGAAATACTAATCGACAGTGCACGCGCGGACACATCCAACAAATTCCCGCACCACCAATTCCTCACAGAAATGCATTTACATATGTGCGTGTGTTTTGTAGTGACGGTAAAGTCCAGTGAATCCAGCCCTACTGGGTGGTTTTCATCAGCTGGTCACTTTTCGTTTCCCAGAAGAAAACACCGCGAATGACATCTGCTTGTCAAACAGATTCAGCTGGAGTGGGAGTTTTGTGCGTAGCTTTTGTCACCGTAGCAAGCAGCCAAATAATACCCCCTTCCACCGTTAACCCCGTTCTCGGTCGAAAACAATTCACGATGTTTTCCTGCTCTTGTTGCTCACAGATTCCCAAGCGAGCCATGAAAATCGCATCCTCATTCACAGTGAGCACATAACGTACACGCTGGTGGTGAGAGTGTTTGAGTGGATGATAGTGAGAGCGGGCACGGTTCAACACGAGAGGGCATTTCTTATCGGGGTGAAATAGAACAAATAGATTTTCCACCGTAAAACGAAAAACACATGCACTGTGTACTAAACATTATTAGCTCGTTACAAAGTTACAAGTTACAAAAAAGCTGTTTGTTTTATATTATTTCAAAAGACTTTAGATATTTTCGAAATGGATGTTATCAGACGTGCTTTTTACCGAATACATGTGATTTGTTTTTCAAAATCTATTTACTAAACTTTGTTTATAACGCAAAACAAGTGTGTTTACGTTTAAATTCATTACTCTAGTAGTGCCATAAAACAAACAATTGTTTAGTATAGAAATTGGTTTATTCGGCAATGTGCTATAATTATAGCATGTACTTATTCAACGGAACTGGTTCTATTACACGCAGTTGAATCAAACTTGAATGAAAAGTGTTGTTCTATGCTCATTTGTAGTGTTTAATCTCGTTTGCTTGGCTGACTCATTTCACTTTTGGTACCGAGCCTAGTTTGATTGTTTGAAGAGAAGTAGCAAAACAATCATGGCCGGCATTTGCATTACCTCGATATTGTTCAGTTGACCCGTAAGGGCTGTGGAAGATTATTTTTACCCGCTCATTGTCACATCGAATCCCTCACACACACACACACACACGTACGGGGAATTACAATTAACAAACACCGCTGTAAAACCCCACCGAAACGTATGCGTACCATGCTTGAACAGCGCACTTCAAACATACTGATAACGTGAGCACTGTGTGTCTGATAAGAAACATTAGACACGGCTCTGTGGCTGTGCATGTATTACGCCGGCGTACGAATGTATTTCGGGCATGTTGCTACGTGTTCTACCAACCTTCTACCCTGTGCACTGTTATCAGTCGATTGGCCCGGTCCCGGGCATGCTGGGGTGCGCTATTCTCGAACCACGCGGGGCAAGATAATGCACGAGCAACAGAGATAGCAATTCCAACGCATAATCAATTGTTTTGCTCTGGCACACAGCTACGTACCTCATCTGGGAGTGATGAGGGGTTGCTCCGGTTCTCGCACCACGACGAAAGTGAAGCAAAACATATTTATTGATAAGCCAGCGCGTTCTACACGATTGGGTTGGGTTTGTGGTTGTGTGGCTCACCGTACAAACTACCATCTGCACATACTCATGTTCTCTATTTCTTTTCCCTCACGGCCCCACAGCAGCAACAGCAGTCACTAACGCGCTAAACAAAGCGCTTACAAAAGTGTGAAAGAAAAAGTGTTCCCTACTGCTGCAAACCCGTGATCGTGATCGTGTGCTTTCGTGTACGTGTAGGTGCGCCGTGACAGTTGACAGCTTGCGAACACACGGCTTAATCCTTCTGATAGCAGCTCCCGCGAGCAGTGCGTGAATTTGCAGCAGGTTAATCACTTTGCCGATGCTGTGTAAGCTGATTTGTCGCGTTTGTGTTTCGTTTTGCTTACGGCCCTTTGGATAAGTTTTCGAGCCGGTGCTCGACGCGTGCTACACTGAGTGATTCGGTTTGCTTCCTGCGCGTACGTATTTCGTAATATATTTGTGAGTTGTGTTTTTTTGTTCACTTCACTACAAAACCAAAGGAAACAATCCACCCCCGGTGGGGAAGTTATCGATGTTCTTTTGACCCTCCCCAACCCCCATGTAAATGGTGAAGTTTTGTGGTGCAATATTGTGGTTCCAATGTGAGAAAGAATCGCTGTTGGTGGGATATGAAAAGTGAAGTGAAGTTGTACGATGTGTAAAAGTCGCTAAAAGCGATCAAGATTCACCGTGGTGGAAAGGTTTAATAAAAAGTTATCAAACACCAAAAAGAGCCCTCCCTACCACTGTTGGTGTATTCCTGCCGGGTAGGCCGGGAAAATAAGGAGTGAAGTGAGTGTTTTTTTTTCTTTTCGTGTGTGTGTGTGTGTGTGTGTGGTGTGCGCTCGCAGCAAAACGGACTCGCGCACAAACTTTCTTGCCAGCGTAGGGAAGCATTCCTTCCTTTGAGCGTAACCATTTTAGCCACCTCTTGCCCGG
>KI423482.1:0-20127 GCA_000473375.1 Anopheles culicifacies
AGTGATTGCATACCTCGCAGGCGAAAAACGTTGTATTAGATATCGCATATCGTCGTAAAATAATTCATGAAAAATCGGACATCTTAAACTAATCTGCAACGGATTGTTGCCCAACCGGAAATTCAAAACTCGTTATTACGTCTTTTTTAGAACAATTTATAGCGATGGTACAGATAGTAATTTATCCTTATCACAAATTATACGTCTGTATAGTATGCAATAAATTACTCATACACTTGGCGCTTTGAAACACTAATAAACTAAAATCTTATACGCTATGCGTCTTCATATTTATTTATAGACTAACTGACTGTTGAAGGCTTATATTATATTTTAAAAACAGCTTAACATTTTTGTCAGCAAATCAATATTCAGACCATAAGGACTTAAAACACTCCATTAGGAAAAGTGTAAAGTGAATTATCCTTAGTGGATATCATCTTGAGAGTTATCAGTCTAAAGAAGTGCTATCGTGATATCAAGTGCTGCGTATATGTTTAGTGTTTCCATAGTTTATGCCTGTTCTAAAGCATTGTTAAAGCGCAAGAGATCTCGTGGTGTCGTCAAGGAGCATCTTGAGGATTTAAAGACTTAATCAATTACTGTTTACAATGTGTGTTATCCATCGATTGCTAACGGTATGATCCTCTATGATTCTGTGATTCAAAATCAGTTTTATTTATACCGGGAAAGATGTTGTAATCGTGAAAGAAAAATAATGTTCCTGCGAATTTGAGGAGTTACTACTAGCAATTTTGGGTAGCAATAGCTGTCAAAGAAATTGGAATCCACAATTCGATGCATTATAATGCATTTCAGGTATAATAAAAATTCGAGAAGATAACAATTTATGAATTTACGTTTAAATGACGTAACAAAGTCTTATACACAATCTCATAGAGTCTATTATATTATTAAATTAATAAACTTATATCTTAAGACTGCATCCCTCATCAAGCGTCAAGCAAGTATCGAATAAAGATCGTAATTGCTTGAAGAATTTCCATGAAAATAATATAAACTGTTGGTCATTTAATACAAAATAAAAATTGTTTGGTGTAAGTGATACACAACAGCAAAATTTGGGAGATAAAGGTGGTTTGGCAATTGTTGCAGATATGTACTCCAGTAGACATTATTCCACTCCAAGAAGTCAGATTTAACTCTTCATTCTAAGTGTTATAGAACCTGGTCATCATAGCCAATAAAACACCTACATAGTACCAGTAAGTATCCTAAAGGTTCTAGCAAACTTAAAAATATGTGCTTCTTTTCTAGGGCTAGACGTCTAAGCTTCCGGTAGTTGCCCGAGTTTCGGATAGAATCTTCAAAAACCGCTCTGAATCACAAGGATTACGCTATCGACGTTCGAGACGGATCGAATGCCACTCACGGTTAAGATGTATCGGGTCGAATAAATCACGTTTTTCTATTATGCTGTCATGTTTGCATTCGAGCTTCCGGTCGATTGCATTCGAAATCACCTGTCACATCCGTTGGACGGATGGGAATCCCGAGCAACCGAGAATGGAAATCAAAACGTGTTAGGGAGAAGAAAAGTGAAAAAGAGATGTGCCTTCCCCTTCATCAACGCACTAGAGCAGTAGTATTTGTAGCTTGATATTTTCCTCTTAGGCGATGCATTATCGTGACATTGAAGCGGATTGAATATCATGCTCGGGTAGGATATTTTCGCATTTTGTGAGACTTGTTCGACATGCAGCTAATAGAAAATTAGACACATTTTCTATTTCTTTCGCAAAAAAAAACAACTTTTCACTCGGGAGTCAAATCGTAGAGTACCACCAGACATTTGGATCAGAATATGATAATTTGATAGGCTAACGAGAGGATAATGATGGATTAGAAAACTGAGTCCGAGCAACAGATTTTTCGCCGAAAATATAATTCAAACCCACTTCGGGTACGAAGATTTGTTAAACAGTAACTTTTCTTTTCGAGCGATAAACTTCGTACAAACGCAAAAGATTGCAAACAATTTCTATGGCTCAGACATAGGGATAAAATACATTCTTGCATGAGAGGAGCCCTCGAACAGACAGAGCACAGAATCTGGAACACGATAAACCGCACCGTATACGAGATGCGGTACGCCAACGCTAGCAATCGGACATAAAATGTCCGCCCGAGAATCGGAAGGAAATCCGATAAACGACAGCGAATCTTATTAAAGTTTTCACCCAGATAGAACACGACCGGTTGGATGAATCCCGCATTCGGGCTCACGGTTCAAGGAATGGCCTGGGAAGCGCAAGTGTCCGGGTGGACTAAAACAAATGAGGTTGCATAAATATTTTGCCTTCTTAGCTTTCTTCCGGGAGCCTGTTTGTGGTTAGGAAGACATTGGATCCGGAACACCAACAGAAAAAAAAACAAACACACACCCATACACTCACTCTCTCTCAAAACCAAGGACCTTTTCTCTGCTTTCCAGCTGGTTTCTTTTACATTTGGCTAACCGCAAAGTAAAAACCAAACCACCGAGCCAGCCTCTCGTTACAAAAGACCACCCGTCGCTGCTTGGTACCACCAATTTCCGGCATTTCCATGCCGAAAGTATTCATTGGCATGAGATTACGGTTTGGCAGTGGGAATTTAATTACACGCCAGAAGTTGGGAACCGCATTCCTATCGGGGGTAGCATCAGATGGAGTATGCTTTACCCGTCGCATGGTCCGGTCGCTGATAGGCGGAAATGTCTCAGCAGTGTAAGTAAAGTTTAAGAGGCATATCTCATTAAAATAAAAATACCGCATACAGGGGAAGGGAAATGTCAATAGAGCACCCTTAAGTAAGTATTTAAGCGCAATAAAGCGATTTTCGGGGACATCTTGTTTTTTCGAGTTGTTTTCATTTTTAATAGCATTTATTTCATTTTTAAAGAGCATTATGGTTGTAGATTGCTTTAGGCCACTTAAATAATTAAATGAAGTACTATTCCGCTTCCTAAATGGCGTCTGAAATTTGTTTTATAAGTTTATTTCACTTTCCGGATATACAATACAGTTTGAAAAGCAGTACGAATATTACAATTATGTTCAAATTAATAGCAATGCTGTATCGTTTCTGAAATGAAATTTATATCAGTATTTGTGCAGATATTCAATTTGTGTCCATGTCATGTGAAGTAGTGTCACATCATTTGACTATTATTTTAACATATACGCTTAGCAAGCTGAGTTTAATTTAATTTATTCCAAGCAAAATGAGCCGTGATAAGCATTACTTTTGTGAAATGAAGAATCTATGATAAAAGATGGTAAAGTCTTTCATAGAAGAACAAAAAAGGAGTAAAGGCACTACAACAATGATCAACAATGCATTAGATTTGAAATGTTCATTCGATAATTGCGGACAAAAACGTAGCATTTCTTCTAGAATCAACCAATATTAATTTTAAGCCAATGTGTTTAAACTAGTTGTAATTCTCACAAGTATCATATTGCTGGTTTATGATGCACATTTAAGGCGAACATAATTATTTTAGATGAAACTAAAAAGCTACTGCTCTAATACGGCCAGGCCGTCATACAAGAACAAAAAAAATAAAATAAAAAGCTACTGCTATTATTATGAGCACAACTGTGTTTTCCATTTTTATCACATAACAAAACGAAACTAAAAAAAATACCATGCTATCGAAAAGCAATTTGTCATCGGTTTCGTTCCGTAAACAATTTTGATAATTCGAAACTTTTCCTTTCTCCTTCCAAGTGCACCGCGAAGGGAGGGAGCCGTAATTCATTTAAATTTAAATTTCAAATACTTTCGATAATCAAAAACTCTCCCTCGCAGGCGCTAGAGCAAAAACACTCGAAAAGAAAGGCGTAAAAAGTGCTAAAAGATAACCGAGTTCTAGCTGTGTCTAAGCACAATACGAAATGAGTGAAGAAGAACCGAACCAAGGACACAAAAACCCGTTCCCACTTTGCCGAACTCCTTTGCGAGCAACAGAACAGTGTTGTGGCCCGGTTCGCGTAGAAAACTGAATTGGACATCAAATCGACATTTAATTGAAAACTCGCGTCCCCGTCCACCCGCGATGCCAATTCCACCGTGGGTAAAGTATTTTAATATCTGTTTTTAAAATTCACAACAAATTAATTGTGCCTTCTGTATGGGGGTTTTGCTTCGGCGCTTTCGATGGCCCGTCACGTTCTGTCATGACGGATCTTCCGGTTCAGAGGCTCCAGAAACCATGGCTAATGTAATAAAGCCAAGGTGCTGGGATGGGAACGGTGCAGGACCAGCCTGTTTTTTGGATTATGAGGTGAATACTAATTGTAAGCAATGGCAGGCACGTAATTAACCTACTTTACGGCCAACCATCTCCGCACGTTAAAGAGCACGCGTACCCTGTTAGAATATCAGCTGCAGAGCTGTTCGAAATGGATGGTGCGTTCTCGTCCCGATTGGCGCACAATTGTGGACACGTGCTAGCAAGACTAGAAGCGGCAAACGTTTCGGTTCGTTTAAATCAGCTATCAGTAGTTGTTTGGAAGGGAAAAGTGTTGTTCAACAGTATCTTGTTAGGAGTGAATTGTTATTGGTTGATTTGTTACTTTAAGCAAATATTACGTGATATTATTTAATTATTTTATTTATTTATTTAAAATTAAAATAAAACATTTAATTTCATTCATCATCATTTAAATCAAAGATTTAAACCAATTTGTTAGATGTCACATGAATAATGTGATCGATATGTCTATCCGTTTGTAGCAATAAAAATCCAATCCAACAGCTACCCTATTTCCAGCCTGGATTGCAAGCAATTGAGCGTAATCAAGCATTACAACACCATAATAAAATGGAATAGGACACAAATTACACGCACTCGGTGTGAGTGTGTAAGGCGCGAAACAAGCCGCTCACAGTTCTATGCATAAAAGCATCCTGTTACAGTTTCCCTTCCCAGAGCGATCAATACAAATTTACAGCCCGATTGTTCGCAAAGCATTAAATTTCCATCCACGGCGTGGATCATTGACACGACACATTTTATGGTGGCGAATAAATCACACATGTATGAAAAGCCTGGCGAAGCGACTAAGAAGGGTGATTATTGTGTGTAATGTTGATTTTTAACCCGAACAATATTCAAATTCATAATTCCATATGCTGTGCTAGCCTCCTGTCGAAGAGATTTGTTATTCGAAGGGAGTCAAGAGTAGCGATTTATTGAGTGTTTAACGTTTAAATATTCTAAACGATCTTTAATTCGTAAGCATGTAAGTAAGAAGGGAAAACAGTCTGCAAGATTGAAGAAAAGTGGTGTTTTTATTTGTAAATCTGAATTGCAAGGTCCAGCACAACCGGCATCGAAAGAAGAGGAGTTCTCGAATGAATTAATTTAGGAATGTTTGTTATCCTCACATTCGAGATGAATTACCAACAAAAGCCTCTTAGAGTGGGAAGCCCGGTCCTCTTCAGACAGGAAAAAAAACCCCTCAGAATGCTTGGTAATTGTAGGCAGAATATTAAGCTAAAGAGAACGCTCTGTTCGTGCTTCCGGTCGTTTGGCTATCTGTAAATGATGTTTACTGATCTAATCATCCACGGCCTAAGGTTTGATGCGGATACTGACAGACAGACAATGCATATTTACGAGAGTTCCGGACCATCATTCAAACTTAGGCCCACTTCTACAGCGAGCACTTTAGGAACAGTAGGTAAACGTTCACCCAAAAAGGAAAACTTTGTCTGAAGGTATCCGCCAACAGCGCCCGAGATTCGGGTTCACTAATTAGAATGTCCGGGATCAAATTTGTCACCCCTTGGTGCGCGTTGAGAGGTACCGCACCGGTAAGCGTACCATCAATAGAAGCCACAGCGAAATTTTAACCCCGTGACAGTTCTTTCCCCCTTTACCATCCAAGCGTACTGGCGCGCATGCAAATAAAGCCTCCTTGCACCGCCCGTAACGGTGGCCACCGATACGGGATTTGTTTGATTTGTTTACTTTGAACCACAAATTTTCCAAGATTTGTTTCCGCTGCTCCGGCACTACAATGGGGGGAATGTTTGTTCGGTAACTTTAGAACCGCATAATCAGACGACGAACCTGAAGAATGACTTTCATGGCGGGCTGACACTCAAGCGGGTTCATTCCCTTAGCAGAGTGGATAGGAGGCACGGTTTGTGGAATAATTATCGTCCTCCGGTACATAATCTCGGTTGCGTTCTGCAGTGTGAATGTTTTGTTTATATCTACCACAGACGGAGGTCTGGAAATGATGGATGGAAATTCGGATCACGTAGGTTAAAGGTTTGTTTGTGTGTTTGCGTTTGCATAAGACGACGTGAAGTTTGCTGGCGGTGGGATGAGTTTAATATGCAAATTTAGAGCTCTTTTTAGAAATTGGTGCTACAGGAAAAGCTAATGAGACCATTACCTGTTGGCGTACTCGAGGAATGGGTAGTACTCGCTTGCTGACGATTGAGATTTAATTTAATTTGTATTTTGCAGTACGCTAATTATAACATACGCATTCCAGCTATCCAGGAACAATTAATAATGAATACGGCTTAGTTTGGAGTGTTGATGATACTTTGTCACAAGAAACATGTTTTTTTACATTTGTAGATTCGAAATACTTGATCTAATTTTTAAAATTGGATTGTTTCAAACCTGTACTTGAAGACTCAGCATTGATGTTTTTTGTAAAACTGCACTGGTAGGGTGACTCCAAGGCCAAGTATGTCTTGCGAAGGCTCTCGATACTCAATACGTCCACGGCGTATTGAGCCCCCAGTCTCATGTCTCTCCAAAATTCTGAGCTTAGATGTCCAAATGTTCTGAGTTACACGTCAAATCCGAGAGAAATGTGGATAGTCAGCCTCTGTTTTCCATCTGGAAGGTGTTTGGATGCCACTTCTGTCCTGTCTTCTTTGAGGGACTTCAAATAGCTAAGATGCGTAGGACCTCAGACGAAACAAAATATCGGGGCAGAGGCCTTGAAAGCCACTTCCAATAACAGCGCTACGACAGGAGTATACCACGCTACCTGACAAAAACAACAACTGGAACTGGGGATCTTACATCTTCTAAGGACAAGAGTCCAGGACTATGTTGACGAAGGACGCCAATGCCAAAGTTAGCCAAACTCGGAAGGAAACGTTGGTTGGGTCATGTGTTGAGGATGTCGTATTAATAACCCACCAAGAATGTGCTCGTCAACGATCCATTCGGCCTAGACCGGAGACCTAGAACAGCACAGCGGCCTCAATGACTAGATCAAGTGAAGTCTAACCTAAGCTCTAAACCGAGTTTCTTGAATTGGCGATCTGGCCGAGTCTTGCAGAAGTGCTCATTAGAAAGATCCAGAAAGAATAAGAAGAAGCCTCGTTCATACAGATCTTCAGTAAAGATCAGTTAAGGTCAGAATTAAAGTTAAGGTTATCAGAATCCAGAGGTGAATCTCAAAAAATATATTTTTTTTAAGTTTCAAAAGTCTCTGAAATTTCATGAATGAAAAGTCTGCTATAAATAATAACAACACAAGTTTAAATTCATTATTTATTCAGTTTAATGAATGCTTTGTCTTAAAACCCCAATATTCGTCTTAATATTAATTAAATCACATATGAATGCACAACACTCATTGAAAAAGTTTGGTACAATATTGTTCATAGAGTCTGAAAGAAAACCTATGATCCAAATCAATATTTATAATTTTCAGCTAAATATGAAATTTTCTCCAACTTCCCTGCAAGGTGAAAAAAGTTGCTAGGAATTTATTTACCCTTCGTAACTTCTAGATTTATTCTGCCTAGTTAGTAACCTTACAAACCTCCGATACTCATCGCATCGCGTACTGTATCGAATATCCCAGTGCCATCCTATTATCGATTAACGTTTATCTCTCGACCCATGGGCTCAGGTGATTTGAATCTAGGGGCTCAGGTGAGGTGAGACTTATTTAGGTGTTTTAGCGTATAAAGCGACTGCCGGTCATCAAATCATATTGGTCGCTTACAAACCAACGAAGAAATAAGCACATAAAGCCGTTCGACAAACCAGAACGGGTGTTGAGATATTATCTAAATTATGCTAATTGCATTATTCTACCCGAATGTGGGCGCTAGAGTTGACGCACACATCAAAAGTCTTTCCCCCGGGGGTGGGTTAATGAGTCCGCACCTTCCCCCAAACGCCGACAAGTATTGTACCCACCGATGACACTTTCTATGATGACATTTACCGGCCATAGTTTCATCTGTAAAGTGTCTTGTACAGAACCTGGGTTGAACGGTGGTTGTGAAACATAAAATTTAATTACTAAATGGTTGCCCCTGCCCGGGGTATAAACATATGCCGCAGCAACTCTATCTTCAGGCCGCCCAGCCAGACAGAAATGGTTGCTAGTTCTGTTCAGGCCCGTGACTTGTGCGGCAGCACCCTGTATCTGTGTCCAACCGAAGGCACCAAAGACCCGACCCGGACAAAACTTTTCCGGCCCATAAAACACGAAAGTTTAATGGTGCGTCAAATTTAACTTTTTGGAAGGAAACGGAGTACGTAGAAAAGCGTCCGAAAACCAAACAGAAAGCTTTCACTTTCAAATAGTGAATGACAAAATAAAATTTAAAAAAAACATTCACACACCCGCAAAAGGTTGACAGTTTACTAAGTCCCAACAAAAATGGAGAAGCTCAGGTGCGCCTGTATGTACGACCAACGTTTCCGTTGGCCACAAACCGCTTTCGACCAGTAAAAAGTTAGCATCGATTTTCTGTTTGCAAACACGACGTAAAGGTTCAATGAGTTTCAACCATTTGCTGGCCAGTTTGCCCGGTTACTGAACCGAGTGGGATGCAATTTCATCAAATTGATGTGGCAGCGATTTTACCTTTCCAAATGTTGGAAACATGGTGTTTGTATTTGCTTTTCCCAAAAAAATAATGTTTTTTATCACCAAACGAGGGTGATATTCGTAACCGCTTATTAGAGAGCCTATTTACTGGCGAAATCCTTTAATCCGTGCTCTGTTTCATTATGGTCAGTTAAATGGTTCAATCAGCTAATCAGGTTGAATCCTCCACCAACACTATACGAGCCCACCATGGACACCATCGCACGGCCAATCATGGTGCAAACACTAATTAGCTCGATCGAAACGAAACTTCATGATGATTAAACCGGGAGAGAAAAAAAAACATGGTAAACAGAAGCACCTTGTATAGTTGTTTGGTAACAGGGTTTTTGTTTTTTGTTTTTTTTTTGTTTTTTTTTTGAGCCAAACATTAAATGGAGCAGCCCGTTTAGGGAAATAGCTTTAAGCATTAAAATGTACCATGACACCATCATGAAACCACTTTGGGTGGTGGCTTAAGGTATTAAAATTTGTTGCTAATTGTTGGACGAAATTAAAATCATATGTCCTCGGCCAAACATTTGGTATTTAAAAAGAATTCATGGATAGATATTTAACGTATGGATAGGAAAGGGATGTTTGTATTTAGTACTTAGATAAAACAAATTAGCGGAAAGTGTACCAATTTTAGTGCTATCTTCTTGCTGTATGAACTAAAACAGTAACTGTGCACGTTTTAAATTATTTTCGTCTTCTATTGATACACAAGTGTCTTACTGGACATTAGATTAACGACTCTTGGCAATGTGTTCTTACAAAATTTCGAACTGGCTGTACAAATTACTATCCTTTGGCGAAGCGACTAAGAGCCGCATTCCGATATTTCTAATACGAACTTTTGTCATTCCGTGAAACAAGCTTTGGAGGAGCATCAGTTCTAGTCTCCGACAAAACAGAACAACAAAATTCCAAATGCAACGAAATCAGATGAAGCATCTTCAATCCAATATCTGCGTATCTGTGTTTTTGAGGAAACTTTAGAGCATAAGTTTGTATTGTGTAAAAGGGTCGCACCGGTAAGAGAACTGCCACAGACGATACAAACCGTTAGACGTCGTCTTCAGCTTCATAGATTTGCAATCTCCTATGCTAACAATTTTAAAGCAGTTTACCAATTACTTCATCCACCTCGTTGATAGCAACGATACAGTGATTGATCTAAATAGGGGGGAACATGGGATAATATACACCACTTAAGCAAAACAAATTATTGTTCAATGACATTTGATAGTGATGGTTAGTCTTATCTATTAATTTGGTTTTTGGAACTTCACAACTTGGAACTTTGGTTTTGGAACATTGAAACAAATTTGCCATTTATGCTAAAAAATACATGCATTTTTCATTTTCTAAAAAAATTAAATCTAGCATTGTATCTGTGAAATGCTAAAGCGAAATGGGACAAAACGCAAAAACAAAGACAAAATTTAGTCTTCTTTTTGTCATGAAAACATGTTTGACAAGACTTCGAGTAAATTAGTAAAATTATAAGGTTTTATTTCTTTTGGCTAATTTTTATTCTATTAAAAAACATTAAATTTCTAAAAATCGTTCTACAGGTGTCCATTTTACCCATATCAGGTATCTTTTCCGAACAAATTAAAACCAAATGAAATGAAGCATGTTTGTAATGAGCATCACTGTAACTTGTTAATTTTATTTTATTTAAAGAAATGTATAAAAATGGTTCGACTATGAGATTAGAGCTTGTTTGTGAAATTTGGAGCTGCAATTTTGTGACGATTGCCAGTTTCGAGAAACCGCTCCATATAACCTGTTCATAATTGCTACAGCTACACTATTGAAACAGTTACTTCATTTCTAGCAGAAGAAAAGTCAACAATGGTCTGATATACCGCACAGAAGGTCACAGACAATTGCAAAACGAGTCGCTACGGTTTCCATTTCTCTGGCACAGCTTCGAAGTTGGCATAAACGAACGTTCTATCATTCACCAGTTCCACTAGGGACGGGTGGCAATATTTGCCTGGACAATGTGTCCTTTGCTGGGGAATAAAACACAAGGACAACCGGAAAAGCCACTGATAAACATTCCCACAACTTGCGAACGGGTTGATTGTTTTCGGTTGCAATTCAACAACGCTCTACACCGGACATGATCATCGCTCGATGCACTTGCTGTTTATCTTACCCTCTCTCTCTCTCTCTCTCTCTCTCTCTCTCTCTCTCTCTCTCTCTCTCGCTCTCTTTTACTCGTTCTTTTTACACTCCAAACAAATAGTTCATTGGCGTCCCTGCCAGGATGGCAAATGTAAAGAGAAATTGTTTCTTACTGTGTGACAATTTCATTGCGCACGTACAAACCTATGCACAGTATAGCACAGTGCTTGCACTGCAAGAGCAAAACATTCGAAGCAACCGAAACCTCGATTGTGAAAACCACCGTTTGGCAATAAGTCAAGTGAATTTATGTGCAATTGCAGTGCACGCTCACATTCGCACAGATTGACAGATTGAGGGTGTCATGTTGGAACTGGGTGGATGTTTTTTTTTTTTAATATCGTTCTGCTTTTTTGTAAAAAAATCGTAGTGGTCCCGGTTTCCGGTTTCCGGTTTTATCCATTTTCTCACCCATAGCATTTGGGGCGGGCTGCATGCTGCAATGCTCTTTTATGTGACTTTTGTGCAACAGTGGTTCTATATGCAATGATACCGATGAAGCTTTGGCGGTAACCAACCAACGAACACTCTGCCCTGGACGGAGAGTTCATTTTCTTACAACTTTATGCCACCATGTGACATTGCGCCGTGTCCTATTTTAAACGATACCCGGAACAGCCCGTCGTCTGTCGATACATGTCTGGACTGCTGTTTAAAGAAGTAAAACCGTTGCACAAGCATTGTTATTTCAACCAACTGTGAAGATGACATGAAGTGTGCCGGTTTTTGTTTTTAGTGTAGTTACCCAGGAATCGTAAGGAAAGACAGGGAATAACTTTTGCCTGTTTATTTCATACACCCACTCAAATGTATTCGTGCGCACTGTCCGCTCTGTGTGTGAGTGTCATGTAGTGTACTGTGCCGAGTGGGTGTAGATTCCCGTTTTTGAACAGCAACAAAGTCACACTCGAACTTTATCGGCCATTGTTGCCGAAGTGGCAACGGAATAATGGTGCCCCGGCTGGAAAACAGAGGAAAAGTCAACAAAGAAAACGAGCGCTACCGTATTGTGCGGCCTTCCTTCAAGAACAGCTGCAAAAGCGACACTCGCTCGGAAATGGGGCAGAATGATTGCAAATATGTACCGAACGGATTTGCCGACAAATCGCTGTCGGTGTCACTGACTTCGGTTTGCAAATGCTTTCGTTCGAAAGGGCAAGAAGTATACTTTTTTTTTGGTTTCTTTGCTTCCGTTTTGATGTGGAAAAGCACAAAGAGGGCATAGAGAGGAGATTATTTAAAGCCAGCTTTAAAGATTTTAACTCGCGCTGCTGTCAATCGATCTCTAATGGAGCGTGATGAATGAGAAGTTATTAGTAAAGTGTGGAAGTGCATTGAAATTGTTTTAATGAAAAGGAAGACAATAATATTGAGCATAATCGGTTTTACATCAGACGTCAAAGACCAGGCGACTCCATTGTTTGCATACCTTTAGGCGTAAATATTGCTTTCATCTGTGGAGCAGCAGCTTGATGCTAACATGAAAAGTGCAATTTTTATGGGTATTTCATAGTTGTAACTGTTTCATTAATATGAAAATTCATCACAAAAACATATCAAACAATAATTATTGCTATTATGGACTATAATGAATGTAACTATAAAACCACAAGTGTTTTGAGAATAAATGGAATCATTTAAGAGATGGTGCTGCAAAGTTGTTGTGTGTTGTGCAAAGTTGCAAAGAAAGTTGGAATGGAGTGCTGCAAAGTTGTAGAGAATATAAAAAATCAATTATAACTTTTTCATAGTTTTCAGCACATTATTATATTATTATTTGTCTCTGGTTTGAAAATTGTTGCATGTAACATAACTATAAGTCCATAGCACAACTTTAAGACCTAGCAGTTTTTGAAAATAACTTCAAAAGTTGAAAATATAGGCAAACAACTGTTTTACTAAGCTGTACAGAATGAAATAATTTGTGTTGTCGTATTTTTAATATTTTCTGGCACATTTTTACTTATTTTTTTCGGTGTGCTAATTTTTTTTTTGTGCTAACATAACTTTAAGGAAACTTACGCAGAAATTTTTGTTTTTGAGGTAAATAATCATTTTAAAATTCGGAAAAAACTATGGGTAGTTTCAATGGGTCGTTATCGGTTAAAAGGTTTAAAAAGAATAAAGGTATAATTTTTTTACAGTTTTTTTTTTGTCCTTTAGCATGTATTGAAAACTGTTTCGATTTTCAAGCTAAATTTGAAAAATAACTTTAGATGCGTCGTGAATTTGAAACATCAAAAGAAAAAATATCTCAAAGACATAAATAAGAGTATTAGAAGAGTTAGAATAGAAGGAGAAAAACAATCATTGTAGAGCTTTACAAAATATTATTAAATAACGCCAGTTCGTTTTTCGCAACCCAACGCTCCTACGGGTCGAGTAAATACCAAGCATGAACGGAAAGTAAGCAAAAAGGAAGAAAAGAAAACATATGTGCCCTGTTTCAAATATGCTTAACATTAGCATAATTTCCTCACAAGAAATTGCATCCTATTCCCTCCGGCAACACATAACAACAACCAACAGACGGGATTGAAATTATCTGCGTCAAACTTTTGCCCACACAACAGTCGAGTGGCGTACCACCTTTGGAAAATGCACCCTTGCTAGGGGTTGCACGCGGGCGAAAGTTCGCCAAAGCTCACACCCAACCACGAATGGCCACCGGGTGTATGGCGTGAGTGTGAGCGGAATGTTTATGCTGCCTGTATCTCTCTATTAAACAACGCTGCGGTGTTGCAGCACGTACCGCAAACATATATTTGGTGCCAACTCGTTCCTCGTGCGCCCAGCAAATGGGTGAAGATTTACACAAGCATTTCGCAAAGTGTCGCTCCGCATGCGATGTTCGAGGTGAATTTAATTCCACGACGAACTTGTGGCCAAAGTTCTGTGCGGATGGTGTAAGTTTGCAGTTGCAATTTGCGGGTCAAGATATGGGTAGCTGGGAGTGTGAGATTGTGTTCGGTGTGTTGTGCCAAAGGGCACGACTCAAATAAACAAAAGCGAAACTTGAAACCCTTCGGAAGGTGTGTTGGACATCGGGCACATCCACCACCGGTGCAACGGTGGTATTTCGAGCAACTTAACATTTATCCTACAATGAGCTATTAAACACATTCAAAAGATGGAAGAAAAACACACACACACATGTACTCTAGCGGCCGGAAGTGAAGCGTTTCTAGGTTTTTGCTTTTGTGAGGCTTGCCTCGTGCCTGGCAATAATTGGTCCCCCGGATAGTTTGCCATTTTATTGAAATGGGGATCCTTATGACGTCTAGACATGGACAACTTTATGTGGCACTTTGCAAACTTGCATCATGTTGAGACTAATAAACATATCTTCTAAACTAGTTCACACATTCAGTTGCCCTTTTCAGTTTTCACGTGTCTGAATGCTGCTGCTACAGCAACTACCAAAAATACATTCCGCCATTTGCTCCTGTTGAGATTTATTCCTTTTCATTACCTTTATTATTTGACTCCTAGTAGCATTATTTCTGTTATAATTTAAAAAAAAAACCTTATTTCCTTTCATACCACCTGGAGTGCGTTCACGAAAGGACACTCCAGGAAGTCTGAGGACGATGGACCGGAAATTTCCCCGGCTTCTCACTGTCAGTCCAAAACTTCAAGCCATTGCACACCATGAAGAGAAAGACGAATCTAATTATAATCCCGTTCTCCCAAATCACGCCAGGGATGCGTTTTGTTGTGTGGTGAACGAAATTATAAAAAAGAAAAAAAAAGAACACCC
The DNA here is from genome assembly GCA_000473375.1 of Anopheles culicifacies. NCBI lineage: Eukaryota > Metazoa > Arthropoda > Insecta > Diptera > Culicidae > Anopheles > Anopheles culicifacies. Next base: position 14,839 of record KI423482.1, read on the forward strand.
CAACAGATAACCAATTTCACCATAGCTTTGGTCATCCAGGGAGAAGGGAAAAAAAAGCTAGAAACGAAGTCGTGATATATTCTGTCACGATGGATTACCATCCATGACAGGACAAGTACCATATTTAAGGTGAAAAAAATCTTATTTCTAAGCAGCGTTTAGGAAAGGTTTTTTTTTCTTCTTTTTCTCTTCCAGTGATACCTAATTTAGAAAACTGATCGTCCCGAAAAGGACTATTTAGCAAGAAGCGAAAGAATAGAAGGAAAAAAAACGAAACACGAAAGGAAAAATTTAATTACCCACCGGCGTAAGCGACATGTGTCATGAAGCCGGAAAAGGATGACGAGCCATATTTTTTTTAGAGAATGGGTGACTTTTTTGCTGTTCTCCTCGGCCTATCCACATAAATATTCATTCATGTGAAGATTAAATTTCATTGGCACTGACAATGGTTGATTGTCACGCCCCGGTCGGCCATTCACTGGGACGAGCGATTCGAGCAATAATGCAAAGTGTCATTTAATATCATGCGGCTTGAAGTTATGATGAAGCTGCACATTTTGCAAATCTATGCCTTGCGCGTATCATAAACAGACCCCGGAAGTTGCTAAACCATTTGTACACCCATGCACAACAATATTGCCCACAAGGGACACGCGGTTGTATTAAACCGAAGACACGTGGACGTGCAGTTTCATTTACAATAAATTCTACCACTCATTCGCTGTGCGCGAGTGGGAAGTTGGGCTGTTTGGGAAGACATGTGCTGTGTGCGGAATGATGTTTACGACTTCAATTATGTGCATCGTCAGTGTGCAGCGCGACCGTGCTCATCCATAGATGGTAGGAGGGATGAACCTTTTCGCAAGATTAACTGATGCTAAACGGTGTGAAGTTTAGCGAGGATATTGTGTGCTATTAAATGCAGTGCGTGCTTAATGACGGAATGCTTAAATGTGAGGGTTTCTGAGGTTCTTTCTTTATACATGCATATAAGATTTATTTCTTAGAAGAGATAAAAATATGGAGTAGATATCAAACTTACTAGAATAATGGAGATTACAATGAGGGATGCTCAGGAGATGCCGAGGGTGACTCCTATAATCCGTATTAACTCCGAATAACTCACCAGTAATTCCAGAAACTCCGGAGCGACTCCAAGTACTTCGGATTGCACGGACTGCTCTCGACATATCTAACTACTATTGTACCAAAAGTACCTCTTCATGATACGTGGCCTTTTCATCAAAAAAACATTCTTAGACGTTATTCCAAGATTTTCAATCATCTCAAGGTGCTGATATCCTGAGAATAGTTTTATCGGGGTTTCTCTAGCATTTTTTTTTCTTTTAAGATTTTTCCGACGAGTTTGCGTTTGTTTTAATTCATGTTTCACGAATTTCAAGACATTTTACGTTGTCTTTCACAAAATACAAGTGCTTATAGACCGTCGTCCAAACCATATCTTTGCAATTTATTCCAGCCATTATAGTCCTTAACTCTGTACACATACCGAATCTTGTCTCTTTTTTTATTAATCCCCATTTCATACCTTTCCATAGTTTTCCATAGAAGACGAACAGATCTAAGGTAAAAATAACATTGTATATGTCACATCTCTCTAGAGTTACTTAGAAAACAAATCTTATCATAATTTAGAATTACACCTCAGTATGGCCACCTGGCTTGACAAGCCGTAGAGTTTGTTTCCTCCGCGCAACCATCCGTTTTTCCTCATCTTTATCCATCACCGAAGTGAAAACACAAAAACAAATAATGTCATCATAACAAACTGGCGCCCTTCCTCCTCCCGGCCTAATCATTCTAATTAAATGCTGCTCAAACTTGGGTCATCTGCCGTGGGCTTTCACACAACAGTTGTAATAACGTCCTGATGTCACCCAAATGTCTACAACGCTACCACATCCTGTTTCTGCTCTGGCAGACAGTAACATGGACCTCGTCCCCTTTAGCATTAGACGCCTGGTGTGGAAAAAGATGGCAAATGTTGGAGAAAAAAAGTTTACCATTCATGTCCGCTGCTCACTTCCAGTGGGGAATTGGGGAATTACTGGTTTAAGGTGAGGATGTCATTTCTCTCACCAATCGAACTTGGAGCATCGCTACGGTTGGCGAAACTTTGCTGTCTGGGTTGACTACCAACGAGGAGATGGCGGGAAGAGTACTCGACAAGCTGTGTTTCTCGTTGAAGATTCGCCAGAACTAGGCCCTTCCTTTCGCTACACCCTGTTTTCGTTACAGTCGGGAACACACGGAACAAACACAAATGGGAAGACACTGAGGATGTTTAGCTATGCCAACAGTACAACAAAACTGCATGTCTTGCTTGCCTTTCAAATCTATCAACCTCAATTTTCGAGGGTCGCCACCAAAGCACCGAGTGGCGGTGCCAGTATTTTTCTTTTCCCTTAACAAAACATGTGAAACAAACAGGCGCCAGACGTGAAGGGGGTAACGAGATTACGCTCGCTGTCTTTTTGTTCCGGGTAATGGAGAGGAAGTTTTATCCCTAATTGGATTTCTTATTCAATGTGCAAGCACCGTCAACCCCCGTCAGACGGAACCGGAAACTGCCGACTGCCGAGGAACGGTCTCCCCACGAGAATGGAAATGTGTGGTTTGCCGACGAAACACTCCGACAGCGTGTGGCATGTGGACCGAGTGCGTCGCAATTTGGGATGCGAATGTCTTTAACTAGATTCAAGTATCAGTTTTGCACTGGTGAGGTACGAGTGAGCTACGAAGAAAAAAGTGATTCCTTCGGTAGCATCTTCGAACGGGAGATACCTATTAAATGTTCGCCTTGCGTAAGTGTGTTTGGTTGCCTTATTTCAATCCCTTTGATGAACCCTAAGTGCATCGCGCCCTCCGCAGTCCGAGAACGACCTAGCGGGTGTGTGGAAGAGTGGCTGGGTTGCTGCAAAGTAAGTAAAAGTTCCATCTCTTACCGTGGAGTTTTCCTCTTGTTCTTTGGAGCACTTTTTGAGAGGCTTTTATCACGAGTTGTCGTAACTTTACCGTTTTATGGGTGGCAAATCTCTACACCCGCTACTCGCATCAAAAAACAACACACAGTTTAAACCCATAACCCACTTGCGATGTTTTGTTACATTTTGATCCATTACACGACTTAAACGTCCTTTAGAATGGCTACCCGGACAGTGCACTGCTCCCGGGGATCAATCTTACCCGAGAATCCCTTGGATTAGAACTGCGATGGACTTTACGGTGTTCTGCAGCACAGACAAAACAGCGACGACCGTTTCTGTGTGGAGTTTAGCTTTTGCTTTCATTAGTCCTTCCGAAAGACTTTAGGCTTTCTGGTCACGTACTCGGTGTGCTGCGACAACGCACTGCAAGTCTAAACAGTCTGCCATTGGAAAAGTAAAATCATCTCACAAGGGGCTCGCTTCCTGACAGGTCCGCATCATGACTCAGGTTGCTACTACTAATACTACAAAAAAAGAAAAAAAATACTTCACCTAGCGTACAAAAGCCGATTGACTGCAAATGTATCTTCACAGTTGGTTCGGGTGCTGAGACATAACGTACCGAGATTCCTGGTCCGGCAAAGAGTAGGGGAATAGCCCAGTACACGGTACGCTTCAAAGCTTGGGATGGAATAAATGAATATAAATGACATTTTTATTTCCATCCATCAGGTACTGATGGTTTTTGTTTGGAAAGCAAAGACTAAAAAAAAAGACGGAAACGATCCCATAAATCAGATTCATTCTCCACGTATTGTAACTTTTAATAGTAAAAGAACACAGACGACAAAAAAACAGCAAGTAAATCCTTCGACTTTTACAGTCTCCCGTTACATGGCAGGTTCCGGAAGAAGAATGTCCTCCTCAATCTAGACTTTTCACATTCCACCATTGACCAACCATTGGTGATTGCGGAATTTCCCTTTGAGTCATTCGTAGATTATTAAAAATTCTACTATCATTGTCTTGTCCGCATCCCACAACAGGCAGGGATTTGGATTTTTAAAATGTTGTTTTACACGCACCATCGAGCGTGCGGCGTGATTAGAAAATTTCCTGCCCATTCACTGTGGCACACCATTCTTGAAATACTTTCGCAGCTTCCTTCTGACAATTACGGCTCACACCTCCGCCACATGTAGGAGGCTAGCCAGATACAAGCTTGCGATGAGATATTTCGCAACAAAAAAGGGGGAACTTCCGAAAAACCAATCCGGAAGAAATGTAATTAAGACAATGACTTTTGCACCCCGCCCAACGCCGGTGACACCCGGACGTGTCGTTCGTGATCATCGTGCCATAAGCATCTTTACGCGGTGCAGGCCAAGGCGTAAAGTTTGGCGCCTGCTGCTACAGCACACCGAACACTCGGTTGTCGGTCGGTGCTGATAATGAAATAATTTCGCCAACATCCAAAACTTTATCGACAGCTTTGTAGCTGACCATTAAAATGAATTTGCCAAGATTGAATGGATACACGTTAGCCGGGGGCAGAGCGGATACACGCAGATAGCATCCAACGAAGCGAGACGCTTCTCGGTAGAGTTCGTTTCATGTGGTATTGGCATGCGTGACTATTGGCCCATTTATTGGTCAGCTGGGATGTGACCAACACTTTCGGCAATATTGCATGTTCATGTGTGCCGCCAGATGTGTCCCAAGGCGTGACTTTGGCTATAAGATGAGCCGGACACATAATAACTAGCGATGAGTGCGAAAAATCCCTTTTCAAGAATCTATATATAGAAACTTGTGACTTGAAAACTTTCATGATAATTAATAATTATGTGCTTAACTTTAAGTACAATAAAATCTTCATAAATAGCGCTTTAATATACATTTTTGGGGCGGTTTGGTGGCAGAGGAGATAGCGATACCGGTCTTCGAAAGGACAAGACCGAGGTTCGAGTCCCTTTCGGATCGTTCTCCCGTACGCAGGATTGAATATCCTGTTGGGGGTACATTCATGTCACGGGAGCCTGAAATCGCCAGGCCATGACCTCTCGAGGTTGTAGAGCCAGCGAAGAAGAAGAAAATAAAAAAAATATTAACTTACCTGGTGTAGGAGTTCATCGGTCATGTACCCCCTTCCGCCAACCGTTTATTTCATCCTCTCTGGCTGACACAACACGAAAATTAAGTTTTTAGATAATATAAATATGTGTAGCAATTAATATTTGTCACACAAATTAAATTTAGTTATTTAGCAGCAAAAACAAAAGGACAAAGTTATTTAAAGCATTGAATCATTAGGTATACACAGTTCCACATTGAATGA